>QFDD01008204.1:0-14674 GCA_006871305.1 Vachellia collinsii | reverse complement strand
TTCCCCATACTCCATCACAACCCAAACCCATAACTTAGTCACAACCATTCTATAACATACATATATAAACTCATTGTCCATTACATTTTCAATTATAATGTAATCACAGTATAAATCATAGTATTAAAATATTATCCGCTTCACCAACAATTTACAAGCATATAAAATTTGGTTAACAAGAGTGGTCTCTTATTAGTTTATAAATTAATCATTACATATAAACTTTTAAATTAAAACAATACTTACTGTTCAAAATATGTTTTCAAAACATCTTACAACCCATAGCAAGCATATAAAATAAATTAAATGTGGTTACCCCACACCAAAGCAAAAATGAAATACACAACAATCCAAAGCACACAGCTGAAGTCATTAGAATACAGTCAATCTACACAATTAATTAAATCATACATTAATATAATATTAATCAAAACAATTATATTTGAATTTCAATAAAATATTTCATTTTCAAACTTTAGGTCCTCAAACTATTCCCTATTTACAATCATAATTCAATTCCTTTATCACAAATATCCTCATCATCCAATAGTTCCATTTCCAAAAATTTCCAAAACTTAGCTCTTTAAATCTTTAATACCACATAAATCAAAAGTCATCAATTACTCGTTGAAATCTCAATTCATTTATTCCATAAAATACCTATCAGTTGTTGGAATCACTAAAAAAAATATTTTATTTCCCCTATCTATCAAAAACATCAAATTCTACATTTAAAGTTTCTCCAAAAATATCTAACTTTAATATTTAATCATAAACTTCAAACTCACTCCATTCAAAAATTAATATAATCTCCAATAGACTAAAATAAATCATAAAACGTCAATTTAATCGATGCAAATGTCATATATGCTCCAAATAGTAAATTTCTTAAATAAAAAAATTATTTAAAATTTTCAAATCAATCAATAGATAAAACTAAACCAATTAATATATATTATTATTTTAGTTCTACAATCATATAGTCATCTATTGTCAAAAATTAAAATTTCATCCGAACTCTAAACCATATTTTTGCTCCATTAATCAATAACTCACACTATTAGGTAAATCTAAAAGTGTAGAACAACTTTGATGGTATGAGGTTTAATTATTTGAAGAAGTTTTACTTAGTAAAATAAACTCTAAAGTGGCTCAACAACTGTGTACTGCCAATACGGACAGGAAGAGAAGAACACGGCCGAAGAAGAAGAACGGGGGGAGATGAAATTGTGGTTTTAAATAAATATTTTGGCTAGAATTACACAACCGACCCCAAAAGGGAAAATTGCAAGAGATAACCCAATTTTAAAATTGTCACCCTTTCTCTTTTCTTATTTTTTTAGTATTCTTATTATCCTTATTATTTATATAAATTTCATTTTGGGTTTATTTTATTTACTCCCAATACACAAAAAAATTTATTTATTATACAAAATAATAATTAATTTTTTTATATTAGGTAAATAAAAATTAGGATGTTACAAAGTGCATGTTTACCAAAGTGTTGGAAATCATATTCATATTAGTCAAAATAAAACTCATCTCATATATTTATCTCGTAAATCATAAATCATGTTAGAAAAGTAGTTTCAACTGTTAATCTAAATAATCTATATATATATTTAGAGAATAAACATATGCCAATAAAAGTTTGTTCAATTGATAAGAAATTATTTTACAGCTCATAAAATTGTGAATTCAAATTCTGCTGAAAATATAAACAACTTACTTCCAGATAAATCTGGAGGCCTAGTCGGGTGAGTCACTATATCAAAGTCACCTAAATTTTCATGTAACAGCAAAAAAAAAAACAACAACAACAACAATGTGGGTCCTATCCGTACTCTGAAGCCGCGGGCAATTTGAAACTTGGAACCCAATTCAAATACTGCATTTGTATGGTCCATCTACAATCTATATGAATGAATTGAAGAATAATTCGGGCCATCAAAAGCGAAACCAACGTGCCTCATCCCCTGCTTTGATCTGATCTATTGTCTCTTCTTTACTGTTTTTCTTTTTTTTTTTGCCAAAATTTACTGTTTTTCTTGAATGATCTGATTTCATTATCTCTCCTTCACTGGATTATCATGACTCATGAACTTAATAATATTTCACATGATTCAGTGTTTTTCTGCCTTTTCTGTGCTTACACACTCCTAATTGCAAGTAGTTACGTGCTTTTATTCTGAAATAAATTTCTCATATTTATAAAAAAAACCATCGAATTATAAAAGAATGACAGGTTTGAGTGTAAGGCAAGGATTTTTTTTCTTAAAAAAAAAGAGCTGACTCATCATTGGCACTGACGGTAAAACAAGCTATTTATGTAGCTTTTTTTTTTTCCCATCCTCTGCAGACCCATGCAATTGTCAAGCATATGCAATAATGATAATAATAATTCCTACAATCCTGAAGATGAACTCCGTTGATATTTAAGATCCGAATGGGTAGTAATTAATTTGTTGTCGTCATTGTTTTACATGTTGAAACATATGCTTAAGCTCAAGATCTCCCACAGACAACTTGTGTGTTTTTCAACACTAGACTGTCACATTGCAATAATATCAGATGAGTTAGAATATTTTCTGTATCTTTCAACTTTTATTTGGAATTTTCATTGAGTATTTAATTTTAAATTTCTTCATATTATTAATCATTTTCTAATTTTTTTTCCCCTTCAGAATACACTGATTTTGTACACCACGTTAAAACTGTAAACCCATTAAAAGCTTTTTGCTTAATGAGATTATTTTTAGAACTTGTTTCGTACGTATTGAGCACTCAGTATCTTTTCCATGTATTTTTTTATCTCACATTTTTTTATATGGACACACATTTTATTTTCATTACTAATACTTCAGTAGACATTTTATTTTTACTTCACCAATTTTCCCTTACAATTATATATAGGAAACATTTCCCTACATCCTATATGTATTAACATGTACATAGCTTGCTTATCTAACATTGGTCTGTAGTTAAAAATGTCAAAAGCTTCCTTTAATTCAGGGTGCACTGACGTTACTTGCATTCGAAGAACTGAGTTGGTGACTTTCACGATGAAAAAAGAACAAATTCTCGTAACACTTCGATCAGATAATGTCAAATGCACTCTTTCCCAAATTCGATACTCAAATCACACAGACAAACTATTAATTGTATAAATCCATCAATTTTCTATTTGGACATAACGTCTTCTAATTTCGTTTGAAATGCATTTGCACACAGAAATCAGAAAGGGATTAAATCAAACGAAAATGACTTGTTAACCAATTAAAAAAGGCAAGTGGGTACCAAAGTTTGAGCTGGCTTTGTTTAGAAGCATCGGTTGAGAAATGGAGGGTTAGATTGGATCTTCAGAACCATGTAACCGACGATATTATGCCCACCAGACAAATTGTATATTATTGTATATCAATTTTATTATTCGATACTATTGCCTAATCAGTCCAAACCCAACCATAAATATATATTTTCAGAGCATCAAAAAGAAAGAGATGGCTCAGCACAAGACAGAGTCTAACGCCCCACCAAACTTCTTGCAGATGCATTGAAGCCTAAGGAATCAATCACACACACACACACACTTATTCATACCTGTCGGCAAGATATGCAATTGGGCGCTGCTACACATAGTGGTTTCAGTTTTGGTTCGCGCTGTTGGAGAATCAAGTGAGATTCCCAAGTGTTAATTCAGCTGAAGTCAAGCTTGGACTGAGGAGGGATCTAAATCAAACGCTGGTCTGGTGGGAGGAAGGGTGTTTCGCCTCATAGGATCCAATGTTGGTCCAAGATCGCGCAGCTCCTAAATCTCCTAAACCCCAGTCGAGAACTATAGCTAAACTTCCTATAGATCGCTTCTCTGAGTCCAAAAACTTTGATTGCTCCGCCTGGGTGTCCGATAATCTCTACAAAATTATTTCAATCTCTCTCCTAATTGTTACTGTTGCAGCATTATTTTTCCTTCGCAACGTTGGCGACACGGCTGCGCTGCTATGCTTCGAAAAAAAGGCCATAGACCTTGAAAAGATCGAATTTCCGCATATTAACTGGAATTCGATTGCTCCAATCGCGGATAAGACCTCCAGATACGCAAATTTTCGAACAGAGCGGTGGATCGTCGTCTCAGTGTCGAATTATCCCACAGATTCACTTCGCAATCTCGTCAAGATTAAGGGGTGGCAAGTGCTGGCTGTGGGGAACTCAAAAACGCCGTCGGATTGGAGCTTAAAAGGTGCTATCTTTTTATCATTGGAGGAACAAGCTGATTTGGGATTTCGGGTAGTGGATTATCTTCCTTATGATTCATATGTTAGGAAAACTGTTGGTTATCTCTTTGCTATTCAGCACGGCGCTAAGAAGATCTTCGATGCTGATAATAGGGGTGATGTAATTGATGGGGATTTAGGTAAGCATTTTGATATAGAATTGATTGGAGAGGGTGCCAGGCAAGGGGTTGTACTACAGTACAGCCACGACAATCCCAATCGAACCGTTGTGAATCCATATATTCATTTTGGGCAGCGTTCGGTGTGGCCTAGAGGGATGCCATTGGAAAATGTTGGTGATATTGGGCATGAAGAATTTTATACAGAGGTCTTTGGTGGAAAACAGTTTATACAGCAGGGACTTTCAAATGGGCTTCCTGATGTTGATTCCGTGTTTTATTATACACGCAAGTCTAACTTTGAATCTTTTGATATTCGATTTGATGAGCATGCCCCAAAAGTGGCACTGCCACAAGGTGTGATGGCGCCTGTTAATTCCTTCAATACATTATACCATTCTTCAGCATTCTGGGCTTTGATGCTTCCAGTTTCTGTTAGCACCATGGCTTCTGACGTTATAAGAGGATACTGGGGACAGAGGCTTCTTTGGGAAATTGGTGGTTATCTTGTATTTTACCCCCCTACACTGCATAGATATGATAGGATTGAGGCTTACCCATTCTCACATGAGAAAGATCTTCATGTCAACGTGGGACGTCTAATCAAGTACTTGATTTCATGGAGATCAGATAAACATAGATTGTTTGAGAAGATTTTGGAGTTAAGCTACGTGATGGCAGTGGAGGGCTTTTGGGCAGATAAGGATGTGAAGCTTACCGCCGCTTGGTTACAGGACTTGCTCGCTGTTGGGTATCAGCAGCCAAGATTGATGTCGTTGGAATTGGGACGTCCAAGAGCCAATATTGGTCATGGTGATAGAAGGGAGTTTATACCACAAAAGTTGCCATCTGTTCATCTTGGGGTCGAGGAAACAGGAACGGTCAATTATGAGATTGCTAATTTGATCAAATGGAGGAAAAGTTTTGGGAATGTTGTGCTTATCATGTATTGTAGTGGCCCAGTGGAGCGTACGGCTCTTGAGTGGAGGTTGCTTTATGGGCGTATATTCAGAACTGTTGTCATTTTGTCAGAAAAGAAGGATACCGATCTTGCTGTAGCAGAGAGCCATTTAGAGAAAGCATACAAGTAAGCTCAGCTACATCTTTCTCTTGCACGTCTCGCCTTGGTTATTTCATTGTTATTTAATGACTGCTGTTTTAGCGTGTCTTTCTCTCCTGAATTGCGTTCTCTTATAAATATAGTTTGTATTTTGGAATTTATACTGAAAATTTAGAAGCTGGCGAAGTTCTCTAGTATAATAATTCAATGAACAATCAAGTTACCCCACAAGAGACTTGTCTCTAATTTTAAGACTATTGTGCATTCTAATTATTCGAAATATGAGAATGCGTGATGGACATGAAATGTGTAGTTCATAAAATACTCCTACTGCATTGTAGCTATAATTCTATCCATTAGGGAGCTGAATAGCACTGTCCCACCTGAGGTTCTGATCTGGGAACTTGGCTTAATCGTTATTTTTATTATTGAAGTAAAGAGAAGAAATATTAGAGAAATTCATCTAGCAAGGTTCAGAGTTGTAAACTCGTAGTTTTTCTGTATATTAATATTAAGACATAATATTGTTAAAACTGAATTCTGACTTGTAATTTTTATGTTATGGTATTGACCTTAGAAGTCTTCAAGTGCGAGATATAGTACAGAATTTAGACTGCTCATCTTTCTTCATAATATAAACTTGCTTCTCTTCTGTCTCCAGGCACCTGCCAAACATATTTGATCAATTTAGCAGTGCTGAAGGATTCCTGTTCTTGCAAGATAATACCATTCTTAACTATTGGAACTTGCTACAAGCTGACAAAACTAAGCTGTGGATCACTGACAAGGTATCCCTTTTTTTTTATTTTCACCCGCTTTAGGCTCTTATTTTTTAATTATGATTGCCTTAATGTCCTTCCTCTCCCCAAGAAGAAAAAAGAAAACTAAGGGATAAGGAAAAGGCCTACGTCAATTGAACTTTGCTTCTGTGAGAAATGCTTATCTAGTTATCCTAATGATTTCAGTTGATGATGTTTTCCCTCTGTTAGCTGATTTTTAGAAACCCCATTAGAGCTCTATCTCTCCTTTGACATACTCATTGGCATCCAGGTATCGAAGTCTTGGACTACAGTTACAACCAATGACAACTCAGATTGGTTTTCAAAACAAGCTAGCATGGTCCAGAAGGTTGTTAGCATGATGCCAGTTCACTTTCAAGTCAATTACAAAGAAACTCTATCAAGTGAGAAGAACCTTCTAATATGTAGCTCTGAGGTATTCTACATTCCTCAGCGCTTTGTCGGTGACTTTGTTGAGCTTGTTAACCTAGTGGGCGATCTGGAGATCCATCAGAAGGTTGCAATTCCTATGTTCTTCATATCCTTAGATTCTCCCCAGAATTTTGACTCTGTTCTCAACACAATGACCTACAAGAGTAAGCCCCCAACTAACTCCTCCACTCTTTATTCTGCTCAAGTACCCGCTGTTCATCCATGGAGTGTATCAAGCGAGCAAGAGTTTATAAAGCTTATCAGAATAATGGCTGAAGGGGATCCCCTATTAATGGAGTTAGTTTGATGGTAGAATATTATAAGACGAGAGAGAGCACGCAAAGAAACATATTACACTCAGTTAATCGTACGAAAGACAGTCTTTTTTGTTTTTCCTTGCGAAAAATTCTAGAAAGGGATTATTTCCCCCATTTTCTTAGTTTTCCCTTCATTGTAGATCTGCCTTGTATAATTCATTTCTTTTGGTTGTTTGCTCCAAGGAGGAAATGTATTAAATTCTTTGCCCCCTTATTTTGTGGAAATCTGAAATGTGAGAATTCATTTGTATCCAATGTCGCAACTCAAGCTCTCAATTGAAAGCTTCTTTTCTTGTAGCAATGCTCGTTTTGATGTTATGTTATTTTTTTATTGGTTTGCTGCTAACGGCAGAGTAACATGTATCCGAAATTGCCATTAATCCCCAACGGCCTTGCAGCTTCATATAATCTCTACAACAGAATACTGACATGTTTGGGGAGTAAACAAACCGCTGTAGCATTTTAAACTTGATTATTTTTTTTCTTTTCTTTTTTGTGTTACAAGGACGGATTCATTCGTATATATAACAAAAGGGACGGATTCATGGAAAAAAAAAAAATCTGAGTAACCGTGAGATAGGTTATGATTAACTTGAATCAGAAGCTTGTGTTTGAAATGGGATTAGAGTTTGCAACTGCACATTGATTGAACCCTGGAAATAAATTACAACAGGGAAAGAGGCAAGAAAAACAGAATGATACAAAAAAGATGTCCTAGATGATGAAGACCGAGGTGGACTAAGGTTCCAAATGCATATTGGAATAAGCAGTTTCAGATTTCTTCTTCGCTATTGTATATATTCTCCTCAATCTCTCAACATCAGGGGCGAGATTCAACGGTCAATTCCTTCGATTTTGTCTTCCACTTCGGAATACAATTGCCTGAGCTTCTCAATATTCTGTTCAGAAGTTTCCCAATAGCCACGTCCATTGGCTTCCAAGAACGTCTGAACCAACTTCCTAAAGGAGTTAGGGTTTGTGTTCATGAGCTTGTTCAGCATTTCCTCATCTTGAATGAACGTAGTGTTGGCTTCTTCATAGACCCAATTGTCAACTTGGCCTGAAGTTGCACTCCACCCTACAGTGTTAGTGAGTCTCTTCTCAATCTCACGGACACCCTCATAGCCACTAGACAACATTCCTTCGTACCACTTGGGGTTCAGTAGCTTGGTTCGGGCATCAAGTCTCACAGTCTCAGAAAGTGTACGGACCTGACAGCAATACTTTCACAAGGTTAGCGCAAAATCAATCAATATGGCTGGAGAAGAATTTTAGCTTGGAAATAGGAGATTCATATAAATTTTCACCTGTGCATTGGCCGTGGTTGTGTCGGCAATGTACGCGCTTGGCTTCTTCCCATCTTTCCTTAGACCTTGAACCAGATTAGTAGGGTCTGAATCAAAGTAGTGACTCACGTCGGTGAGGGAAATTTCAGATGAATCAAGGTTTTGGAATGTGGCATCAGCTGTGCTCAGAGCCATCTCAAAGACCTTTCTTTTTTCAGTCATGCCTGAGCCAGGAGCATCACAGTCGAAAGCAAAAGATTTGCGGCTAAGGTACATGTCCTGAAGCTGCTTCTCATCATTCCAGGAAGAGTTCTCCACAGCCAGGTTTATATTTGAGGAGTAGGATCCTGATGCATTGGAGAAGACCCTTGTTGCTGCTTCTCGAACTTCAATCCCTAGGGCTTGAGATTGTTCTAACGCATGCTTCCTCACATGGTTTTCCTCTACTGGCTCATCTAATTCAGCAACCATTTTCACAGCTCTATCCAGGAGATTCATCTGCAAATGAAATAATTAGAAGACGACCAAATCAATGGGGCAACAAACAACTTCAACTGAGGACAAGATACTTAATAAACATACATTCAAGCAAAAATTTTAGTCATTGAGACACTGGGGACGAGGTTGAAGCATTGTGAAAATGAGATTATTTTAGTAATAAAACAAGATAGAAAGAGCTAATGTAACTACTTAGAATGAGGTAAGAATACTTCAACAGACGACAGAACAGGGCAACTAAAGCGGTCCTAAGCCTTCATCTCCAGAGAAACAGAAAGAAGATTGATACCTGATTGATGAAAAGATCTCTGAACACTCCAGAGCAATTAACAACAACATCAATCCTTGGCCTTCCAAGCTCTTCAAGACTAACAGCTTCCACCCGGTTGACCCGTCCAAATGTATCAGCCACTGGTCTCACACCAATCATCCACAAGACCTGAGCAAGGGATTCACCATAAGTCTTAATATTATCCGTTCCCCACAATACAAGTGCAATTGTTTCAGGATACTTTCCACCATTATCAGCTTTTTGCCTCTCAATCAACCTATCTACCACTATTTTGGCACTTTGCATAGCTGCAGTTGTAGGAATAGCTTGTGGGTCCAGGGCATGAATATTCTTTCCCGTTGGCAAAACCTTTGGGTTTCTAATGGGGTCACCACCTGGACCAGGCTCCACATATTTACCCTCCAAGGCCTGTTTTAAACTTCCTAATTCATTGTCAGCCACTACCAACTTCAAACATTCTCCCAAGAAAGCAAACAATACTCTTAGCTTTTCCCTATCTGCTCGGTAAAATTTGGTGTTTGACAAGTACTGAATCCATGGCTCATTTATCCCGAATCCAAGAATTGAACTGAGCTTATCGGCTACATCAACAACTTGACCCTTCTCATTAGTAGTTCGCTCCACAAAGGATGTAATAGCTCCACGTGATGCTTCAGTTATTTGTCGAAGAAGCTCCACATCCTTCAATATTCCCTTGTCATTCCCTCTGTAAACATCCTCAACATCTCTTCCCACAGTCTCAGCTAGTATTGATGGGAGTGAAGCAATACCATCTTCAGGACGATCAAGTGCAGCAATGTTCACCAGTGTGGCAACTGCTTCTAAGGCTGATGGAGGCTCACCAATAACATGAAGCCCACAAGGCAATAGACGGGACTCAATCTCCATGATCTTGGAGTACACCTTACCAACCACAAGATCTCGTTCTTTCTCTGGGATCTCCTCACCCTCCTCTGGAAGTTCCACATCCTTGTCAAGATTGCATTGTCTAGCTGTGCTAATAATGGAACTCACAATTTGTGGTCCCCGGCCAGTGTCCTTAAGGGACTGGTAGGAAGAGATGAGCTCACTTAACTGCTTAAGACCTTTGTAAAGTCCAGCATTTTCTGCTGGAGGAGTCAGATAGCTAATGGTATTTGCATAGCTCCTGCGCTTGGCTATGGTGGCTTCAGAAGGGTTGTTTGCAGCATAGTAGTAGACATTGGGAATATTTCCAATCAGACTGTCTGGGTAACATACATCACTCATCCCCACCTGTTTTCCAGGCATAAATTCAAGTGAACCGTGTGTTCCAAAATGAAGAACAGCATCGGCTTTGAAAATTTTTTCAACAAAAGAGTAATAAGCTGCAAACCCATGATGCGGGCTGGCAGATTTGGAGAAAAGAAGCCGCATAGGATCGCCTTCATAGCCAAACGTGGGCTGTACCCCTATGAAGACATTACCATACTGTTTCCCATACACCAATAGATTCTCTCCATCTGCATTCAAATTCCCAGGAGGTTTTCCCCAATTCTCTTCTAATGCTGTGGCATATGGAGTCAGCTTTTGGTATTCACGAACACTCATTTTGTAAGCAACATTCAGATTTGGGCTGCTGAATTGTGCCTCTTTGTCATGTATGACTTCTTCAATTAAACCTTCAGAAGTCTCTGGAAGGCCTTCGACGTTGTAACCATCTCTTTTTAGGTCTTTTAGAACAGAGAAGATGGAGGAGAAAACATTGAGGTAGGCAGCAGTTCCTACATTTCCTTTGTCTGGAGGGAAACTGAAAACAGTGATGGCTAATTTCTTCTCTGCCTGCATGAGTGCATAAAAGAGCCATGAGAATCTCAACACTCTAAGTCAAACTTCACTAAGCAAATAAGGGAGAAAGATTCTTCAAATTAAATTATCATAATGAAAAGCATAACAGTAATGTTGTTCCACAATGTAAATTGTTGGGAAAACCCTATTATCTTTCCTGCAATACTAGTGAAAAACGATGTAAGATTTTCACTAATGACTTGTCTGGGAAACACAAAAAGGAGAAAAAGAACATGGACGGGTGAAAAATATGGAGGGATTGTTTTTGAACTAGGAAATCTTTCTATCTCAGAGTCTCTTCTGCTCTCTGAGCTAAATTCATTCCAATTCCCCAGACAATATTAGTTTAATTACGAAAATAAGATAAGACTTTTAGAACATGGGGGGGGGGGGTTGGTTTCCTCTATCATTCCAGGGCATGGGGAAAACGATCGCATTAACAGCTTTCATCTCTATCAGTTTATTTCAATAGTATATTTATTTCCAAACAGGAAAGAATTAATAAAGTGTGTATAAACAAGAAGGTATCCAATTAGATTTTATCAGTACAAACTTGAACTGGATATGCAACTCAGGACTCAGAAACCAGCAAATACCTTTGATTTTCTTTTCAATTCAGCCCATCTGATTGCTCTAGTGCAGAGCTGCTCCACCCTCTTATGAAGAGCATGAGATTTTCCTTAAAACGCATAAAAAAACCAGGTGAGGATTTTCTTAAACTAAAATGGAACTAAGAAAAACACAGTGAAATTATGGATACAGAAAACATGTTCAACTAAAAAAATTTCCAACCAAGACTCATAATCTACCGATTCCCATAAGCTAAATTGTCGCAGTTTTACTCAAAAATAAATGTAAGACATCACAACCAAAAAGACTCAAGCTCAAAGCGAAGAAAATTTCAAAGAGGGAAGTGTTGTTACCTGTTCTAGGATCGCGACCGGCAAATACAATGGGCTCCATGCCTCCATCTAACTCAGGCAGAGCAACTTGCAGAGCGACCTGAATTGGATGCAAACCCAATGTGCTGTTGAGCCACTCCTCTGTGGTCTGAAACACTAGTGGCAATGCAACAATGTAAGGTACATCAAGCCTCCTCAAAGCCTCAACTGCTCTAGGATGATCCTGCCTTGCAGGGCCTCCAACAAGAGCAAAGCCAGTAAGTGATACAACTGAATTTATAAATGGTTTCTTGGTAATTGGATTGATCAAATATTTCTCCACTGGCCCTGAAAAATCAAGCCCACCAGCAAAAATTGGAATAACTTTAGCCCCTCTTGCTTCGAGTTCCATGATCACAGCCACGTAGTGTCCCTCATCCCCAGTTACAATATGACTCCTCTGCAAAATCAAACCAATTACAGGAGCATCCGGGCTCTTGAGCTTCTCGTTAGCATCCTTTCTGGTTGCATACCAATTCAAATACTCCTTCACATCATCGTACATGCAAGGAGCCAAAGGGTGCCATACTCCACTATCCAAGTACAGAACTGGCTCCGAATACTCGATCTTTGTGGCCTTTAAAGCTGGAACATAAGACCCTGATATCATCTTCAAGAAATTCTGCAGATTATCAGGCGATCCGCCAAGCCAAAACTGCAGACTCAGTATGTAAAGCCTTGCATCCTGAGCTTTATCACTGGGAAGATACTTCAAAACCTTAGGCAAAGTCCTCACGAGCTTCAACATGCTATCAGCGAACCCAGCTGATTGCTGCTTCTTTCTCTTAAAAAGCTGGAAAAACGGACTTTTGGATTGCCCAAGCTGCGACATGCTAAAAGAACCCAACTTGTTCAGCCTCATTACTTCAGGCATTGATGGGAAAACCAAAACAGCGTCCAGTCTCTCCCTTTCTTTCTCCACCGCAGCCTTAACTTTGAGAGCAAGCTCCTCGACAAAAATCAAAGACCCAATAAAAATATTAGCGTCTTCGAGATCCTTACAGAATGTTTTGTACGTCGACTCATCGCGAAGTTCCTCGACCAAGTAGCCCACAACTTCAAATGAAGCATATTGTTTGCCACCATTGAGAGCTCGCACAGCAGCCGATAGAGATGATTGGTACTGAGCTTCGAGGACAACATATACAATTTTAACCTTTGGAAGGTTCATGTCATTGTCCGGAACTATCCTACGAACTTCTGGGGATGTTTGGGTGAATAGGCCATTGCCAATTGCGGCACATTTCACTCTCAGGGGGGACTTTGAATTGACAAAATTGGCTCTTTTGGGAAGAAAAGAATGGAGAAAGAAGTGCTTTTGGGCAAGAGAAGAAAGCTGGTCAGCCTTAGAGCTGGGTAAAGTAGAAGGGGAAAATACCAGAGAAGCCATTGGTGACAAGCTCTGTACAATCACACACAGAAGGAATGCTGTGTCTCCAGATTAAAGAGTGAAAAAGGCAGAGGAAAGAGAAGGAATGGGGAATCAGAGTAGAGGAGTGAATTTGCTCGCTTACTTTATTTCTTCTCTCTAAAGTTATGCTTGGAACTCAACTCAGTTCCAGTGCATCTTCTTCCTTCCTCTGTTCTCTTTCAGAAGGATGGAAGGTTGTGGGTTTTATTAGGTTTGTGTGGAGAGCAATCAAAGAAGACCTCGAGAATTGAACAGTTGGTTTCTATGGTTAGTGGTGGGAGCTAGAACCACGTGGCAAGTCGGGTAGACATTGGAGTCAATGAATGAGTGAGTGAGGTTTTTATGCAAGTATCATGGTGTGTGTAGGAGATAGAAACAGAGAGATGATGTTCGTATAATATTTCTATCTGTTGCGCTTTTGGGATGGAGTTTCCTGAATTCTGATTGGTCCAAGAGGATTTCTCAGCAGGGGGATTGAGGAGGGGTAAGAGGGGTGAGGATGTGGATGATGAGAGAGAAAGTGTGAGATTTTTTGTTGCATTGCGAGCGAATCGAGGCCTTTTCCGAAGGCAGAAAGATTCTTACTTTTTGAGTTTGTGTCTCGCATCGAAAAGGAGTACCGATATTTTTTGTACGCGCTACCTAATGGGCCCAGGCGTACTGTCGTGTCTTACGCTTCCATTTAACTCACCACAAGTTCCTCCATTGTTCTTTAGTCCAGTTATTACGTCAAGCCATAGCAGTTATCTCATGAATTTACCAGCGCTTTTAACTCGAACTTTAAAATGAAATCAGAATTCCTTTAACAAAGTTACTATTACTTTAAATATGTTTGGAAACAGACTCTTTATTGTATTATCCGATGTCTGAACTTAGCCTCGTTGATTAAGAATATGAATTCTAAGTAAAAGACATGCCCCAGTATTGGATGGGAAAGGCATCATAGTAATTAATTAATTAATTAAACATTGTCATTGGAAGAGACTTTTCTTTAGTGAGGGTCAGATAAGCTAATTGCAACTCCACGTAATGGTATTGTAGCAAACATGAAGTCTTAATAAATGTAACTTAATTTGGGAAATTGACTGTGGTGCAAGAATGCTACGGGCCACGTTCGATATTTTCAAGTCTCCGTCACAGATTATTCTTCAGCAGTACGGTATGGAAAACCTTGGTAGTTATTTGTGAAGTATAATGAGAAAGTAGTGCTTCATAGCTTGATATTTATTTTTCTCCTTGTTAATTACTGGCTGCTTCGCGAGCTTTTGTCCATCTGCATCTGGCATGATATCATTTTTTTTTTGTGTGTAACTCATAGTACTCTCAAAGTTGTTTATTAACTAAAGACTAGGCATATGTCAGACTTGAAACGTAAAGTTTAAAAATCCTTCTAATAAGTGTAATAATCAAATTTGTATTCCCTTTTATAATAAAGTGATATTATTTACCATATAAATCAACA
>QFDD01008203.1:0-10232 GCA_006871305.1 Vachellia collinsii | reverse complement strand
TCTCTCTCTCTCTCTCTCTCTCTCTAACACACACACAGAACAAGTCTGTAACTCTCAAAGTTCTGAAGCCGTTTCCTTCCCTTTCCTTTTAAGCAACATGACATTTTCCTTGTCACAATATATATATATAATATAACTATTTAATCTAAATTAATGTTTTCACAAGGTGAAGGAAACTAGCTATATATGAATTCACTTTGAGGCTGCTTTGAAGCTCATTGAGTCCACATATCATGTAAATGAAAATAATGATTATGAATGTCGCTAACAAAGAGAATGTATTAATTAATTGCTCTGATCAAAATAGCATGAACAATATTTATGTTAAGATTCTCTCTGGTTCGTGAAGTAACATGGTTCATGTAAGCCTTTTGAGGATCGACATCCATTCAAAATCTGTGAAAGATGGAATTAATGATACATAAAGTGTGGTAATCAATTGGAGTTAAAAATGTTTGAGAAGGACGCTCCACCAAACACCTACTTAATCAACTTATAGTCCCAAGCTTTTTTTCTCCATACCTTTTTTAATTAAAGAGATCGATAAAGATACAAGCGGAATTGAACCCGTCACCTCTCATTTACACAAGAACTTTCATATCACTCTGCTTTCCCAGACTGCGTTGGATGCTGCCCTTTAATCGAGCGGTAATGCACATTCTTTTTAGCTAACCTTTCTTTCTTTACGCACGGACTTTAAAAAACCATCATCATTACTATATCAATCATATACATTTAATTAATTATACTAAGTATTTGTGGGCTCATGCTTTTCATCGCAAGGGTTCAACTATATGTGTGTGTGTGCAGGCGCCCGCTAATTTCTCATATTATGCACCCTCTTATGAGAAAAAAAGTTGTGAGATCTGGATGGAAATATAAGAGCTGAGATGTAATAAAGATTTATAGTTTTTTTTATTTTAGATATTTTATGTTTTATGCTTTGTTCTAGATTAATTTAGTTTTTTTGAATAAATTCTTTTGATATCTATTAGGTGATATTATTGTGCGAAATCCATTTGGTATATCATCTTTAGAATATTTAGGATATTATTTTTTGATATTTTGAGTTATATTAGGGTTAGTAAGTTTTTTTATTTGTAGACCAGTTGTATTCAGTTATTTCAAAGAAGTTGATGAATTAAGAAGTTTTATTTAATAAGTGTTAACTTGTGTTGAGTATTCAGGTTAAAATATAGTTGGGTTGCAAAAGTATGATAAACTTTTATAGAGCCTTTTATAACTAAAAATCTAGATACAAATTCCTCTAAAATTTTAGCTGATCAACTCCTTAATTTAAGGATTCATCTGTATCAGTTCTATTCCTACTTAGATATAAAAAAAGTTGACAGTTAGTTATATTTTAGCCAAATTCCTTTATTTTTTAGAAAAACAAATAAATTTTAAATGTAACTCTTAATTTGTAGCTGAGATTCTTATTTACAGCCATTTTAATTGATATTTATAAATCATTTTTTCAGAAAATTTGTCCAAAAACCAAACTATGATTAATTTAACTTTCTGAGATTCAAATATCATTCTCCCTCTCATATCCGTGTAACTTACGAAGTTATTAAATACCAGTTTGCATTGCCAGCTATGTTTGCAATGGCATCAAAGTTATTTTGTCTTAAAAAGTTGTAAATAATTAATTACTACAATAATATAGAGTATAATAAACTTATAACAATATTTACTAATTTTATTGTATTTTATCAGTCCAAAAAATGCAATTCATACGTAACAATATATTATTTGGACAGTGAATAAAATAAATTTGAATGAATAACATTTTTAAAAAAAAAGATATTATATAATGATGAATGATTGACTAAAAAATTATTGAAACGAAGAAAATAAGAGGGAGGGCAATCTGGTACATTGAACAAACTTTGTCGCTTTGGTCATTCCCCGTTCCGCCACTCTCTCTCTCTCTCTCTCTCCAAACAGGAACGCATATGCCGCTACTTCCTAGTCACTCCTATACGTACCTCTTCAATTATTTGTCTCCGACATTTCAATTTCATTTTCACTTCTGCTTCTTCCTCTATCGGAGAAAATCCAAACTGAAGCACTGAATTACAGGTCCCTCCGCGCCAGAACACCTTCGTTCCTCTCTCTCTCTCTCTCTCACTCTCATCACTCCATGGCCACTACAGAGCTCCACAGCTCACGGGCTTCACGGGTGCACGATAGCCACCACACAACAGATGACGACGATGATTTCAGCGCCACGGACAGCATGGAGGACGTGGAGGAGGAGACGGACGAAGAGGAAGAGACCAACGGGACGGGTGATGGCGACAAGGAGGTCGGGTGGTGCTGGCGGAGGAAAGGCGTCGTCGGAGGCTGCGGTTACGGCGGGAAGGTGTTGGACCCGAGGGCCAAGTGGGTTCAAGAATGGAACAGGGTGTTCCTGCTGGTGTGCGGGATGGGCTTGTTCGTGGACCCACTCTTCTTCTACAGCGTATCGGTGAGCGAGACGTGCATGTGCCTCTTCGTCGACGGATGGTTCGCCGTCACCGTCACGGCGCTCCGCTGCATGACGGACGCCTTGCACCTCTGGAACATGTGGCTCCAGTTCAAAATGGGGAAGCGTCACTTCGGAAGTGGCTCTGCCGTCAGCACTAGCCGTCGCTTGGCCGCTCTTCGCTATCTCAAGCTCAAGACAGGCTTCTTCTTCGACCTCTTCGTCATCCTCCCCCTACCACAGGTCACAATCTCTATCTCATCCTCTTCCTCTATTACAGTCAACAGCACTCATTCATGTGAGAAAGGAATCCAGCTAAATTAAGCTAAAAGGGAAATTGTTTTTATTCTTGATTTCTGAATTAATGATAATTTTTGAGTGTCTTATTAATTGGGGATTTTGGTGAATTGGGGAATAATTGTCGATTAGAATAACGTGTGGTGAAGGGAGGAGTAAAAGGGAAGGTAGGAGAAGGAATGGGGACGGAGAGGACAAGTATGTACGCAGAAAATGATGGTTACCGGCCTGCTGTGATCCTGCTCTCTTGCATGTGCTTCTTCTTCTTCATGTCTTCATGTTCATTATTATTATTTGAATCGATGTTTCTTATGAGTTATGAACAACCCCATTATTAAACTCCTTTCTCAGCCATACTTTCTCTCCCAAACCCTTTTTTTTTCACATCTCACTTCTCAGTCCAAAGGAGTATAATTAGTTCAATAAGGAAAGATTCCTCCCCATATATAATTAGGCCTTACCTTTTTTTTTTTGGACTGTATAAATGAGGCATACCTACTAGCTAGTACCATATATATATATATATATATCGAACTCCTGGCCATACCTTCTTATTTTTACTTATTGTTTGCATTTAATTTATTGAACTGAATAACTTCCTTTTCTTTGTCAAAAAAAAGTTTTTTTCAATAAAATGCATTCATCGAGCTCAGTAATACAAGTCCTCCTTTTATATTATAAACTAGTTTTCTCTCGGGTTATAGAGGGAATTTTTTCCTGCTTAGAATATATATATGTATATATCTAAAAAAATTTATTTTAAATGGTTAAAATATATAGACAGTAAGAAACTAAAATTTCTCTTCAAAAGCTGATCTTCCTTTCTTATCAGAAAAAAGAATAATCTTTCTCTTTTAAAAAGTTTTTAAACCAAAAAGACTGTTATTCTCTTTTCTTGTATTATATTATATATATATATATATATATAACATGATCTAATATTAGGAAAACGCTTCCTAAAACTTCCTATTGCAAAGCACGAGATGAATTTTCATGTGAATAAATATGTGTGGACATACATTGATTGATATACGGAACTCACCCCGAATGATTCTTCATCTGTAGTAACGTCAAATCGTGATGGGATCCACAATTTCACGTACAGCCAAATTAATTCTCTGTCCTTTTGTCAAACAGAGTGGTCCCCTAGTGTCTATACACACACACAAACACACATATATAGAAGATAGTACAGAAGATTTTTTTTTTCAGGAAAAAAAAATCCAACGTAATTATTCTGTGATCCTGAAAATTACAGCAAATCGATACTAGACATGAAAATGATGCATGTCTTTGACTCCATGTTGAATTTATTTCTATCATTGAAGGAAAGATAGACAAATCATATAAAATGTATATATTGACCCTGATATTCACTGTTTTGTTCAAACACTGATGGAGCTAGAATGGTCCAAAAATAAAAGAACGATACAGATATAAACTTTTGTGCTGCTATATTTTTATATGTGGAGAAGAGGTTGAGGATGGATGCTAAGTGGGATATGCCCACAGATAACTTGATATGTATAAGAAAGAGAACCAATTTTTTATGGCCATTGCATTTGGAAGATTGAAGATATTTACTCATACTTATTTGTTGTTTGTGCAGATTGTACTATGGGTTACAGTCCCGTATCTGTTAGAGGGAGGGTCAGTGACATTGGTGATGACGGCGTTCTTAATAATGTTTCTGTTTCAATACCTTCCAAAGATATATCACTCTGTTTGCCTCCTGCGACGCCTGCAAAACCTCTCCGGCTACATCTTTGGCACTGTTTGGTGGGGAATTGCCCTTAACATGATCGCCTATTTCGTCGCCTCCCATGTTAGTCTCTCACCTTTTCTCCCTCTAGCTCTTTAATCACTTTTAATTATCCTCACCCTCTTTGTCCCCCCACCAGTCACCTCACGGTCGTCTAGTCAGAAAGGAAGTGAGAAATTTCCTCGTAAATCATATGATATCCACTTTTCCCTGTAGTGTTGGAATGACACCTTAGCGTTGAGATATCGTTTGAATCATATCTGCCTCTGCATTTTCTGACTTTTGAAACAGCAAAAAGTATTATAATAAGCTTGGCTCATTAAGAACAAAAAAGCAGGAATGTGTCATTATCTTAATGCCACCCACAGAAGATAACCCCAAGGAAGAGACGACAAAAGGAGCGTAGAATAAGCTACTGAATACCATGATAATTCAATCTCAAGAAACCAACCCATCAAGAGAGAGAGAGAGTTCACTGAGCTTATAAACTACACTTTATCTTTGAGACTTCCTGATGATACAAGACTCATAACATAATACTGCCTATGGTCCTAGATTTTATATTCAGTACAGGAGGAGTATTTTAGTCATTTTATGTCTCTATGTTGGCCTCGGGATTTACACAGTGAATGATGAAGCTGAATTATATGAATAGCGTAATAAAGAAGCATGTGAAACTTGCAGGCAGCAGGGGCATGCTGGTACTTGCTGGGGATTCAGAGGACAGCCAAGTGTCTAAAAGAGCAATGTGGAAGAACAAGCGGGTGTGGATTAAGGTTGCTGTCATGTAAGGAACCGATATACTATGGAACAAGTGGGATGGTGAGGGATAGGGCAAGACTGTCATGGGCAGACAACAGGCAGGTCAGGTCGACCTGCTTGAGTAGCCCTGACAACTACGACTATGGAGCTTATAGATGGACCGTTCAGCTCGTCACCAACGATAGCCGACTCGAAAAGATACTATTCCCTATCTTCTGGGGCCTCATGACTCTCAGGTTTATAGATATATTTTTCACTCTCTTGCACACACACACAAACACACATATATATTCTAAATATTAAACCTCGTTAGTGGTCATATATATATATATCGTGTTGTTTAAAACATCGCCATGGATATCACTGTTTCTTGGATGCCTACAGTCACAGTCCTCAATCTTTTACTTTGATCAGCACCAGTACATACAGTTCATGGCACTTCAATCCATTCATCCATTAATAAATGAGCTTTGGTGTAAATATATAGTACGTGTGCATTATGAAAGCAATGAACAATCATTTTAAAAGCATGTTTCATGGATATTACGCTAGTTAGAAAACTTTCACCTTGATTCACACAAACGCTCAGTTAAAAGTGCTTCTTTTTATGATGGATGCACAGTGCATGATGCATGTGAACATAAGAATTGATCGAGAACTATTGTCCAAGATGATGATGAACATATATTGTTATTTTCCACTTTGGATGTTATCTTTTGTATGTTTTTTCCCCTTGGGCGAAAACTGAGATTCGATCCTTTGCTTTATGGTTACTCAATCTTCAATTAATTTGGTTGATGTGACTAGCACTTTTGGGAACCTAGAGAGCACAACGGAATGGCTCGAAGTGGTCTTCAACATCATTGTTTTGACCAGTGGCCTTATTCTCGTCACCATGTTGATTGGAAACATCAAGGTGAGAAAAGCACACAGTCTCATCACACACCATTTAGTTCCAACCTTTTTTTTTTCAAGGGGTTAATTTGGAAATTTAATGGGGGAAAAAAATGGGGCAGGTGTTTCTGCATGCAACTACATCAAAGAAGCAAGCGATGCAACTGAAGATGAGGAACATAGAGTGGTGGATGCGGAAGAGGCACCTACCTTCTGGGTTTCGGCAGCGCGTGCGTACCTACGAGCGGCAGCGATGGGCGGCTACTCGTGGTGTCGACGAATTCGAGATGATCAGAAACCTGCCGGAGGGCCTCCGAAGAGACATCAAGTACCATCTCTGCCTGGACTTGGTCCGACAGGTATTCTTCACTTCTACCTGGCCCATCTCCACTTTGAGCCCAATAATCACGAGAGTGTAGGCCCAATGGGCCCAAGGACGAAACAAACCTGATACGTTTCATGCTGTAACATGCAGGTTCCATTATTTCAGCACATGGATGAACTGGTGCTGGAGAACATCTGCGACCGAGTGAAGTCACTCATATTCACAAAGGGAGAAACAGTAAGCTCGGAATTAAATAAGCTTCTCTGATATGAGAAAGACCAATGCATGCAATGATGCAAAGAAACTGTGATTAATCTGAGAAGTGAATAATGCAGATAACGAGGGAGGGAGATCCAGTTCAAAGGATGCTGTTCGTAGTGAGGGGTCACCTTCAGAGCAGCCAGGTGCTAAGAGACGGCGTGAAAAGTTACTGCATGTTAGGACCGGGGAACTTCAGCGGCGACGAGCTGCTCTCGTGGTGTCTGAGGAGGCCGTTCATAGAGCGGCTGCCGCCGTCGTCGTCGACGCTGATTACCCTGGAAACGACGGAGGCGTTTGGGCTGGAAGCGGAGGACGTAAAGTACGTGACGCAGCACTTCAGGTACACGTTCATGAACGACAAGGTGAAGAGGAGCGCCAGGTATTACTCGCCGGGATGGAGAACTTGGGCAGCCGTCGCCATCCAGCTGGCGTGGCGGAGGCACAAGCACCGTCTGACGTTGGCGTCGTTGTCGTTCATAAGGCCTCGAAGGCCTGTGTCTCGTTGCTCTTCTCTTGGAGAGGACAGGCTTCGCCTCTACACTGCCCTCTTAACCTCACCAAAGCCTAATCAGGATGACTTTGACTATTGAATTCATCTTCACTTCTCTCTTAATCCCTCCATTCCCTCCTCCTCCTCCTGTCTCAAATATAAGACCTCGTCGTAAATTACACTAAAAATGAGATGTTATATTTATCACGCGCGGCTTGGAGTACTGTATATGCATGTCATTCTCGTTTGGTTTATTTTTATTCGTGCTCCTTTTAAATGAAAAGCCCTGGGATATGTAACATGAATAATCCATAAATGACAGAAAAACAAAATAAAGATTCCCATATCTATCTCCACTTTGTAATCAATAGCATAGTGAGGGAATACCAACAGTTACCATTAATTCATGGAAAGTTTTATTAGTTGACTCCTAATTTATTATAGTGGCCTTTTTTAGTTAAAAGCAGTGAAATCTGTCCGATAAGTGACGTCATAAATTTGGTCAAAATTAAGCCTTTGAAAACGTCGGCACTGTGGACGACACTAAGACTGCTTCATCTCCAGCTTAGTTTAGCTGCCGTCACGGAATCCGCCAGTTTCTGTGTGTTACTTTGTTGATGAGAGTCTCTAAATTACTACAGAACAGAACAAGAAGATAACTTTCGGAAAACAGCAGATGATACAAAGCAATCAGTAACTGGGGGGAAAACAGTCTTGTATAAACTCCGAATATTTTTTGCAACATGGATATGGTCTGGTATACATTCTCCAAAACACACAGGTAAAATAGAATCAGGCAATAGAAATGCGAGGGATCAGAAAACAGTGTCTTTATATATGAAGTGTGGTGTGGCCGTGCACTCGCGCGCGCGTAACCTTATTGCAGCTTGTTGTCGGGAAGACACAATATATAAGAAGTAAATGATATGCGTAGGGGCTAGAAGATAGTGATCAAAGCCCAGACAGAAACAATGACTCCAAAGGCGAGGACGAAGAAGGTCATGAAAGGAAGAAACGGCCTCCCGATTTGGAGCTGAAGAGCCGTCAGGAGCAGCCACGCTGAGAAGAAGATCATGATTGCCAGAACAAGAGCTATCATCATATAAGGATGGGTTTTGAAGACGTGCTTTCCAGGATCTGTGAGCTTGAAGGCGATGATGGCAACCATGGACTTGAGGAACTTGTCAAAAATCTCATGCACTTCATTCAACAGATTCAGATTATTCTCCTCGCCCTCCCTGATCATCATGACAAGAAAAAAATATGAAAACAACATTATGTCAAAGACAAAGGATATAGCATAAGTGTGAGAGAGTTTTAAAAGAGATGGAGAAGTAGTGAGTCTCACATAAACCTCGGCGGAATTAGATTACTGATAGAGGATCCTATGAGACTGAAAATGAGTGAAGATTAATGAATATAATGGCTGAGAAGAATGGTAGGAGAAGAGAGAAGGCAGCAGCTATATATAAATGGACGGACCTGAGCACAAGAGTGAAGCTCAGGAAAGAGTGAAGAAAGTCAATAATGAAATTTAAAAAAGGCTATTAGTGGCATTCACATGTAATTAATTTTTATTGTATTTAATTTCAACATCTTAACATATTGTTCAGTATAACTCAATATCTTAAATTTATGTTGTTCATGGCTACTAATGAAATGTTTTTAAGAGCAGATCATTTCACTAAATAAACGAATCTAAAATATACCCTTTAACCAAATTCAGGTCACAATGTGAAATCAAGAGTTTAAAACGTAGGTATAAAACGTGCACTAAACGGGTTATCACTTATCAGAGTCAAACTAATGAATTTACATTGGTGGCCATTATGGTCTACACTATTCAAGTGTTGAAATGAACAAGATTAAAACGTCACTATGGAGAAATGAAGTATAAAACGTCGTATAAAACGTCATAAAAACGCGTGGTATTGAACGCTTGGACTTTGAACCACACCGCGTTGCTCAGCCTTCGGAGAGTGTATTTGAGGGTCACTTTCAGGATCAAAACGAACGAACGAACGACGGAGATGTCGGAAATGACTAATTTTTTACAACATAATAAATCAATCAAGGTTCTATTTAAAACAGCTATCAAACAATATATCAAATAAGATTTGTATCTAATAAAAGAATGCATGTTCTTAAAAAAAACAATCACTAAGAATTTGCCCTTGAACTCTTGGGTTATTGGTGGGAGCAATCTAGCTAGGTGCTTCCCTCAAAACATGAGTTTAAAACGAGTGAATGTTAAATCTCAAAATGATTTAGGGCTTATTTTGATTAGCTTATTATTTTTTTAAAGTGCTTTTATACTATATGAGATAAGTATGTTTGATAAATATTATCTTAAATTATGTAAATAAGTGATTTTGGTGTCTAATTGTAATCTTAAACAAGCAATCTCTTGGTAAAAAAACTAGTTTGTGTTTAAGTTATTATTTTCATTTGCATTTTAGGTTATGAGAAACTGCAAAATTTTTAGCTCTAATGAAATGTTATGCCGTTAGTATTTTTTTTAATAAAATTTAAGAGTTAATACAATTTTTATCCCTCAAGTTTGTCTTCATTTTAGTTTAGTCTCTCAAATTTAAAGTTAATGGCTTTAACTCCTCAAGCGGTGAAATTGTTCAAATTTTTATTAGATCATATGGATTAATGTTTTAAATAAAATAAAACTTGAGAAACCAAAACAACTGATTTTAAATTTGAAAAACCAAAATTAAAATAAAAATAAACTTGAAACATTAAAGATTGTATTAACTCAATGTTTCAACTAAATAAGACTTTTTATTTAGATAACAACATTATAATGAATAATAAATTTTTTTTAAAACATTTAATCTATGTACTAACAACGGAAAAATAAGCAATAAAATGTAACATTTAGTAATATAAAGTGATAATTATATTATTTAAAATTAGGAAAAATTGCTGAAAAACCCTTGTTAGAAAATTTATTATCTAAAAG
>QFDD01008202.1:0-12306 GCA_006871305.1 Vachellia collinsii | reverse complement strand
ACGTGGTTTAACCCGATCCACACCCGAACCCATCCCTCTCTCTCTTCCAAGTTGAGAACATGCATGATTTGGCCTCAATTTCTATCATCTTCTTGGCCAACAATGAGTTTCTCCATACACATACGCTCTCTATCACTCACCACTCTTTCCTTTATTTCACCATAACTTTGACGCATATATGATATTGATGTGCATTGCCTGTAACTGAAGCAACAACGTAGCTGGTATTCTTGGCAACTAATGAGCTTAATTGATTAGGAGCTGTCAATAATTTTATAAACCAGTGAAGTCTTCTTGTAAAGTGAAGATTGTGACCCATGAGTTCCTTCCATTTCATATGTCACCCCACCATGCTGCAAGTGTACGCTTCTCTAATCAAACCGGTTTAACCTTTTCATACTGATGGACTAGGAGGTGAGCTTCGTGTTATTGGCAGTAGAGCCGAGTAAGGAAAGTTGGTGAGAGGATTATCCTCGGCTGACGTTGACAGCTTTAAAGGTTCTAAATATGGTTGGGCCTCGAAAATAAATTTAATACCAGTTTTAGTTGAAAAAATAAGCTGGAAATACCAATTTGAACAAGTGCAAATATAACACTTTGAGTCATAAATTAATCAGAGGGAGGCTTATAAATTCAAGCACTTGATTTGTAATTATGTAGTCCTAATATTTATGATTATTTGAATTGATATATGCAAGTATGCAACTCTGTTTTTAGCAAATTCTTTATGATTTTTTTTTTTAATAAATATTATCATATCTGTAGACTATCATGATCTCCCAAGATTGAAAGGGCTTCATTATAACTTTCATTAATCATTATTTTCTATTTTCCTCCTCCATTCATGAATCTAATCCAAGTTATCAAGTATCTAAGCATTCATGTATATCAAATACATTAATGAATCTTTGATTTAGGAGAATGCAAGCTGTTATACCAATATAGATACAATGCAATTTCCTAATGGCTTCATTTACCATAATAACATTAACCACCTCCCTAAACAGTGTCTTATAATTACTATTATTCTCATTATGTTTTATCATGAAGTTAGTTTGACATGTTGACAGGCACTAATATTACAAGTCATTCAGAATATATATTAAATGAAATGTGATAAATTGTTATGAAGAAACTCAATCCTTATACTTTTGATCATCTATATAATAGATAGATAATAACTAATTTATGAAAAAAAATTAATTAAGTTGATTATTTGTAATAAAAACAATAAGTTTTCCTAAAATACTTTATTTTTATAGGCATGTGTATTCCTTTATTGAGGTAATTATATTCAAAATATTATCGATAATTAAATATTTATACATCTTCAAATGAGAATTTAAATTTTGATTGTTATATTATAAATGAGTGGTTCCCTTTTTTATATTGAATCTCTATTGATTAAAATACTATTTTTAATTGCATTATGAAAACCCTAATAAAAATATTTTAAAAAAATTATAAAGTTAGGGTAAAAAAAAAGAAAGAAAGTGAAAAACCTCCACTGGTTAACTAGTTTTTATGCAAAAAGATGAAGGTAGTCTTGTTGAGAAAGAAGTAAGATAAAAGTAATGGATTAATGGGGCTTGGGGGTAGGTTTGTAAAAAAACTGAATATTGAGGCTGATTTAGAAGTCTACTCATTGATTGTCTGAAATCGTGGGCACGAAAAGTAATATATTTATAAGAAATGCAAATTTGCAAAACCTTCTCCCAGAAAAAAATGACTGCTAGTCATAGTACATTCGCCCTCCCCCTCTTAAAAAGACACAGAAAAATAATGGCGGTTGTGTTTTCGATTGATTGAAGGAGAGAGAAACTAACTCTCAGACTTGTGGGAGCTAGAGAGAATGTGTGTTAACTGTTAAGTGAGTATGAGAGAGGAGGCGTGAAGCAATACCACCACCACCATAACCACTTGCTCCAATTCCCATTTGTATTTTTGTTATCCATTACTGCAAAATGAACCATAACATCCAACCTAACGCAGGACTTCTCACACTCCAAGGTTGGATAGCTACTATTGTTTTCATCTCTTCTCCATGAAAATATTGGCATACCCAGTTCTGTACACAGTGATCCTCTGTTGTAACTTAGCGTCAGTTTTTAGCATGAGAGTGAATGTGTGAGCTGATTTCCACTCCATTTGGCCTTTATGCTTTCCTGGGTTAGTTGTTTTCTTTTGTCATTTGGATCCGTTCTCTTCCGGGATTCATTCTTCTCTGGATGGGATCTATTGGCTCCTGAAGTTTTTTGGGCTGTCTAGTTTGTGAGTGTTTTTGGGTTTGCTTTTAAGTTTGCTTCGTCTTTGAGATTGTTGCCAAATTAGGCAGTGAAAAACCAGGTAGCAGAATTCTCAGGGTCGAGAATCTGCCTGTTTGAGCTGAAGATTGTGGTGTGGAGCCTTAAGTTTGAGGATTGGCGGGGGATAGGGAAACGAATGAGGCGTAAACTAATTGCTTTTTGTGGTGAAACTGGTTTTGGCTAATGATTGAAGGGCGGGAATTTTCTGGGTTTGTGAGCATTATCGTTGATGATCAGTTTTATTAGCTCATACTCAGATAATATAGGCGTTGTTTTAGTTTGACTTAGACGGGCTTTGTTAGGTGGGAAAAAGGTGAAGAGAAGAATGATATTTTGCGGTGGAAAGATAAGAAACGAGAAGGATTGTTTTGTGGTGTGGGAGTCAGTTTGAGAGAGTTTTTGTTTCTTAATTGTTCTACTTAAAGCTTGTATTTGAATATTTTGTTGTGACTGTGAGCTGAATTACACAAAGTTCTATAATCGCTGAAATGAGACTCTCTTCAGCTGGTTTTACTCCTTCACCGCAGGAAGGTATGCAAACACTTGCCTGTAGATTGTCCCTCCTGCATCACCACCTCTCTCTTTTCGCCATCTTTTCTGCTACTACTCATGTCATTCTCTCTCCCGTTTCTTGTGACCATTGTGATTTTGGGAGACACCAATAGGATGATGTTATGTCACTAAATTCATTTCTTTGGCGTTTTCCTTGGGGTGGGGTGGGGGGATTGAAGTCTGAACTGAAAGATAAAAAGGTTATTTTCTAAGTAGTTTGGTTTCAATTGCCTAATATTCGCGTCTTCTGGGTGTTTATATCAAGATCTTGGCTTTACCATCCATATACTCAAATTTAACATCAACTTGTCCTCTGAGACACTTGAACGCTGTAGTTATGGATTTCTCATTTCCTTACTTATGATATAGGAATGAATTTTCCAGGAGAAAAGCGAGTTCTAGATTCTGAGCTTTGGCATGCTTGTGCTGGCCCTCTTGTTTCCCTGCCAGCTGTTGGAAGCCGCGTGGTCTATTTCCCCCAGGGTCACAGTGAACAGGTTAGTGAAAAACATAACCTTAGATTTTGGCTTCTAAAGGAAAACCCTTCTTGACTCTAACCAGGGACTAATTTAATTAAACTCTGGTTGGTTCTTGTCCGTAATCTTTGGTTTCTCTTTATCTGCTGAGATCAAGGAGGGGCTTGCTGTATTACTTTTAATGAGCCTGACAAAGATTTTAACTCGTTAGAAATCACAATTTCGTGCTCTTGAACATCTGAATGTTTATATTTTCTTTCTGAAGCATCTTTTGTTCATTTGCTCCAACACAGGCTGCTTGCTTGCATATTCTTACTCTTTTGTTTCTGCTTAGGTTGCTGCATCAACCAACAAGGAGGTGGACGTCCATATTCCCAACTACCCAAGCTTACCTCCCCAACTTATTTGTCAACTTCATAATGTTACTATGCATGTATGGCCTTTTAAAATTTGGTTTGCCACTGTTACAAATTCCTCCTGTGTTGATTTACACTTGTTTTTTGTTTATATTTATTTTTGATTCAGGCTGATGCTGAGACGGATGAAGTATACGCTCAGATGACCTTGCAACCTCTGAATCCAGTATGACGCCTGTGTAATTTAGTAGCGTGGTTTGTTGTTTGTGTAGAAACCGTTCTCTTCATCATTTGAGTATTATTATGTTTGTAGCAAGAACGAAAGGAGGCATACCTTCCAGCAGAGTTGGGCAGTTCTAATAAACAGCCAACAAACTACTTCTGCAAAACTTTGACTGCTAGTGATACAAGCACTCATGGGGGATTCTCTGTTCCTCGTCGGGCTGCTGAGAAAGTGTTTCCTCCATTGGTAAACCTCTATTATTGATTTATCCTTTAAAGGAAATAACTTTTATGGTGATAACCTGTGAACTTCTAACTTTGTAAATTTAACATGCAGGATTTCTCTCAGCAGCCTCCTGCTCAAGAATTAATTGCACGGGACTTGCATGGTAATGAATGGAAATTCAGGCATATCTTCCGGGGTAAGTTTTGTAGATGGTATAATGTAAAATGGGAATTTCTTCTCAATACAAGCTTTTATATTTTTGTCAAGGACAAAGGTTAAATATCAGGTTTATAACAAGGGACTTCGGCTTCTTTCTACAGGCCAGCCTAAACGACATCTACTAACAACAGGATGGAGTGTATTTGTAAGTGCTAAAAGACTTGTTGCTGGTGATTCTGTGCTGTTTATTTGGTAAGTATTTTTTTGGTTACTTTCATCAGTAATCTAGGGTGGCACAAGGCTTGTATCTTGATAGCATGCATTGTAGTATTCTTTCTTTCTTTTTTTTTCTTCCTTGAATCCTTGGGATCAGATTCGGAATGTATCCTTAGGCACTATTGCTGATTTGAGCTTTGTCAATTTAGCTAATACTTACATGATACTGTTGAGGTAAATGAAATGATTATTATTTTTGTTTTAATACAGGAATGACAAGAATCAATTGCTTCTCGGTATTCGACGGGCAAATCGACCACAAACAGTGATGCCATCATCAGTGCTCTCAAGTGATAGCATGCACTTAGGGCTACTTGCTGCTGCAGCGCATGCAGCTGCAACAAACAGTCGTTTCACCATTTTCTACAACCCACGGTACAGTTGATACTAATTTGTGAGACTTTGAAAATACCACATACTACCTTCAATTGATAATTTGTTTTTTATTTTAAAACTCAGTGCTAGCCCATCAGAATTTGTCATACCACTAGCAAAGTATGTTAAAGCTGTGTATCATACCCGAGTATCAGTTGGCATGCGCTTCCGAATGTTGTTTGAAACAGAGGAATCAAGTGTCCGGAGGTAGGTTCACATTTAATGTTCTTGTTGAATTTGTTACTGCTAGATATTTTCATGATTGATGTGCACTTCTGGGTTGTTAGTAAACGTAAGAAAACCGACATTTAAGTCAAGAATGTTGTCCTTTTCACACTTCTGCATGCCTTAGCTTAAGTTTAATCAACTGATTCATAATCTTTTTGAAAATAATTATGACCAGCGGCAGTCTTTATCTCTGATATGGCATTAGTGTTGATGTAGGAAAATTTTGATACGGATATATTCAATTTATGCTTCTGGTTTTACACCTGAATAAAGCCTTGGTGTGTCATCCATAAAGTTTCTTAATACATGTTATCATTGACTGGGAAAATGTCTTCAGTGACCTCAGAGTTTGTGACACAAGTTCCTAATTATGTCATGTTTCTTCCTTGATTAGATACATGGGCACAATCACCGGCATTAGTGACCTGGATCCTGTGAGGTGGCCAGATTCACATTGGCGATCAGTTAAGGTCTGTAACTAAACACTAAGATATAGTTGCTTTGATGTCATGTAATTGTTTTGAATGCAGTCCAGATGCTGGACATCTAATATGTTGCTTGGTGAATGGTTTTTTATGGTTTTAACTTATTGAGGAAGCACTTACAAGTGTGCCTGGGCCTGCAGGTTGTAAGTTTTTAGCTTATATGATCTGAATTGCAGGTTGGCTGGGATGAGTCCACAGCAGGAGATAGGCAACCTAGAGTGTCCTTGTGGGAAATTGAGCCATTGACAACATTTCCAATGTATCCTTCCCCATTCCCTCTTAGGCTTAAACGACCATGGCCTACTGGATTACCTTCTTTCCATGGTATACTTCTTGCTGATTTCAGTGATGAAAACCCACAATTGCACTTGACTACTTAAACATTTGTCAACTTTAAAATATTATTACCTTTTCAAATCTTTATCTGAGCAGCCGTGAAAACTAAAGTTTTCAGTTTGTACAAAATATTTGCAGGTATGAAGGATGATGATTTGGGTATGAATTCTCCACTGTTTTTGGATAGGGGGCTTCAGTCTCTTAATTTTCCTGGAATTGGGGTTAATCCTTGGATGCAACCAAGGTTTGATCCCTCCTTTCTGAATATGCAAACTGACATGTACCAAGCCATGGCTGCTGCTGCGCTTCAGGATATAAGGACTATAGATCCTTCCAAACAGCATGCAACATCCCTGCTTCAATTTCAGCAACCACAGAACTTCCCCAATAGGTCTGCTGCTTTAGTGCAGGCCCAGATGATGCAGCAGTCTCAACCTCAGCTAGCTTTTCAAAATAATCAAGCTCAAGAGAATATGCATCCATCTCAATCTGAGGCTCTAAGTCAGACTCATCTTCAGCGTCAGAACTCTTTCGCTAATCAGCATCAGCAGCAGCCACTGCCACAACAGCATCAACAGCAAAGTTTTTCTGATCAGCAGATTTCAAATAGTGTCTCTACAATGCCTCAGCTTGTTTCAGCTACTCAACCTCAGTCACCACCGACACAGGCCATTTCTTCTTTGTGCCATCAGCAAAGTTTTTCCGATTCAAATGGGAACAGTGTAGCTACGGCAATGGTTTCTCCCCTGCATAGTATTTTGGGTTCTTTTCCTCAAGAAGAAACTTCCCACCTTCTCAATATTCCTAGGACAAGCTCTTGGATACCTGTTCAATCTTCTACTGCTACTGCCACTTGGCCTTCCAAGCGTGTTGCTGTGGACCCTCTTCTTTCCTCTGGAGCTTCTCAATGTGATCTGCCTCACATGGATCAGTTAGGGCAGTGCCAAAATACATTGTCTCAGAATGCAGTTACTTTGCCACCCTTTCCCGGAAGGGAGTGCTCAATTGACCAAGGGAGCACTGATCCGCAGAATCATCTTTTATTTGGTGTCAATATAGAGCCCTCATCTCTTCTAGTGCAGAATGGGATGCCAATCCTTAAGGGGGTTAGCAGCAATGTTGATTCGACAACCATACCTTTTCAATCTTATAATTACCTGAATGCTACAGGCACTGAATCTACGTTGCATCCTGCAATGTCACAAACTATTGGTGTTTCAGGATACCTACATGCCCCAGAAAATATGGGCCAAGGAAATTCTCAAAATGAAACCTTTGTAAAGGTGATGTTTCCATCTGGAATTTTGCCCTGTCAAATTCATGAGTGGTGTCTTCACTCAGCCCTACTCTGTTGTAATGCGCGGCAGAGTGGACTCTTTAATTCTAGCTTATTTATTCAGTATGCCTTTTGCAGGTTTACAAGTCAGGGACCTTCGGAAGATCGTTGGATATCACTAAATTTAGCAGCTACCATGAGCTGCGACGTGAGCTTGCTCGAATGTTTGGCCTTGAAGGCGAGTTGGAGGACCCTGTAAGATCAGGCTGGCAGCTTGTATTTGTTGACCGAGAGAATGATGTTCTTCTCCTTGGTGATGGCCCTTGGCCGTAAGTATCCTTCTGTGCCCATGCCCTTTTTAAACAGAACTCTTTTGTAATTCAAGTTATATGTTTCCTGTTTGGTATAAATACACTGTGGAGATGATTTTTTTTTACCATCACACTTCCTTTTTTTCAGTACTTTTCTTCCCTCTTTTTGATGTTGCTCTATTCTCCACATATTCTCTTAAAACTTGTTCTTTTAAATTACAACAGGGAATTCGTCAACAGTGTATGGTGTATCAAGATCCTTTCCACTCAAGAAGTGCAGCAAATGGGCAACAATGGCCTTCAGCTTCTTAATTCGGTTCCGATTCAAAGACTTTCCAACGGCACATGTGAAGACTTTGTTAGCCGACAGGACCCAAGAAGTACAAGCTCTGGGATCACAACTGTGGGGTCTCTAGACTACTAAACTATGTGACAGTCTAGATTCTGCATTTTCATTTGTGTCACCTGTAATATTATTATTATTAGCTTGCTTCCTAACCTTTCACTCATGGTGGGAACTGGGAAGTTCTGCTTAGTTGTAGCTTATTGCCTTATAGTCTTTTGTTTTTTATTTCTCCCTGCTAGGACTATTCATAAGGATATATATACTGTAAGTATATCACATTTCACCCTCGTGGTACAGCATATGCAATATATAATTTGTTAGGAAATTCCTTGTGTAGATAGCTAAAGTTTAAGTTTTATGGAACTTTACTTCGGAATTACTTTTTGGCAAATCTTTTCAAAGTCATGAGTGGTCTAAGTGTTAAACAGGACAGTGAATGTGATGTTTTTTTTTTTGAGCAAAATACAGTGAATGTGATGTTAGACAGACTCTTCTCGAGCATTAATGATTCCTGACCAAGTTTCTGTTAAGTGGTTGGTGAATGAAACATTTTGACCGTCAAATTTACTATTCCTGTTACAGAAACTGCACGTGATGCCATAAATTGTTGATCGTTATAGTTGTTAGTTTAGTATTCAAATATTCTGGCAGATTGAATCTGCCAAACACTTGAGATTTGAGATTATTAAAGTACTTTTTATTGATTCCATACATATTTAGCTTTTTAGTTAAAAAGTGGGTTTAGTTCACTATCTAGAAATCTAACGTTAGATTTAAAAATAGCAATTTAATTTTTCATTAGGTGTTCAACAAAAGTTTAGTAAGAATGTTATGAACACAAGTAAGGAAGAATCCATTTCGAAAGGGATGCTTCACTTAACCTTTTGCCAAGTTAAAAGTTTTTCATAGGTAACCCTCTCATATGAACATCAACCTCTCAAAGAAATCACAAATATGATGAATACAAGCACAAAGGAAGAGTAAATTCCTAAAGACTAGCTCAATAGGAGAAAGCAGCTTTGATTTATAAATCACATTACATTTGTTAGGATTACTAATGTAAGACCTATAACAATTACAAACTTAGAAAGTTTCAAATATACTTTTTAAGTTGCAATTAAGATGTCCATTTATAACTGTTTGAATCGATATTTACAGATCATTTTCTAAGAAAATTATTTCACAACCTAAGTGTTTCTAATTTGATATTTTGAAACCTAACTGTCATTTTCCCAAAGTTTTTCAAAGTCAAAATAGGTGTTTCATGTATATTACTTTGAACATGTGGTGGATACAAAGAGCATGTGATGTGCTTGTCTCTCAAGCATCCTGGCATTGAGAAACAGAGTCATCTAGTGACTATTTTATTTATTTAACTGCTTACAGGCTCGGATCAAACCCACGACTTCACTTTATTTTGTTCTTGGATTAAACCATGTATCCTCTATTCAAGAGAAAAAGCTGTTCATATCCAAAAATGGCACCCATCAAGACCTTTTGCATTTAAGACATAAATATCCCATATATGTGTATAATAAGATCAGGAGAAAACTAATTTGGAAGCATATAGAGATAGAGGAATTGAGTGCCACTTTCATATTACTCTGTGAGGATGTTAGTTAGTAATGGCTTAGTTAAGCTTTGGAAATAGGCTAAGAAATATAAAGACCTCTAATATTTTCCCACATTTTACTCATGGAACAGTTAGCATCACTTGCATCTCACAATGATTGTTAGTATTTTCAGGATTTTAGTGTCTCAAAAGAAGTCCCACATTGCTCAAATTGAAGGAAGCTTAGTCTATATATACGTTAAGATGAGAGATTAGGACATTAATATGGCACATGCATATTATGAAGCTTAAATTTATTTTTTTAATTATTTGAAGTTATGAAATATCAAGTTAATTGCTAGCATATGGAGATGTTGAAAAGGTAGGAAAAGTAGAAAAGGGCATGAAATGCAAATCCTTGTCATCCACCAGACATGTATGTGCCTTTTGACTGTTTGCCATGTGAGAGATGATAATGTTTAGGTATTATTTATATGACACAATTTTTAATACACATTGTTAAAAATTGATTATCAGTAGTTTAATGCAGTCCTAACTTAATTGGTTTTTTTGTTTTCCCTTTCAACTTCTGTATAAAGACACTTGAGGCCTTTTCATTTGACTGCATTAATATTTTGATCTTCAATAATTATCAAATTATGAAATCAGATGGCCACACAAAAACAATTGAATTATCCAAGTTAAATAAATGCCTTTTAATTTGAGAAGATAATAGTTTCTTATTACATAATAATGGTTTGGGCTGAGAAAGAATCCAAGTTGGGCAATTATTGAGATGCATTGTAGTCAAATTCCAATTCTTGGAAAAGTTTCAATATATGAATAAAAGAGGATTGTAACTTGTCGGCATAATGGACAAGTTACAACTTACAGCCACTTTATTCCCATAATGTACGCTCTCATAATACATCATTTTTTTCCCATGAGAAAATAATTGTCTGTATTATAATACATTTTCTTTTACAATTTGCTTCACAATCTTTTTTTAAAAAAAAAAAAATTATTAGTTGAAATGCCCATATATGTTTGCCCACATAGAACGTATTAATACTTGGAAGGAGTTCGTTTTAGATCCTTATCATTGGATTGATTACAAGGAGCTATTCAATGATTCTCAGAAAAAATAAATAAATTTTATACACAAAAACATTGTTGTATGTTATTTATTTTAGAGTATACATATTCTTTTATTCATAATATTTACCTTCATTTTAGTTTTAGTCTCATAAGTTTCAAACAAGAGGTTTTGATCTTTCAATAGACAAAATGATCTAAATTTTTATAATATTATATGAATCAATATTTTAAATAAAATGAAATTTGATGGATTAAAATAAATAATTTAAAATTTAAGCGAGCAAAATAAAAAATAAGGATAAGCTTAAAAAAAATAGTATCAACCCTGTATTTTACTAAAAATATGTAATTGCATGGTCATTGAAAAATAAATAAGTTTTGAAAAGCATGGGAGTGTGCATTTAAAATGGTGGAGGAAAGTCTGAGAGAGGCTAGAGAGTGGACACATGGTGTGGGGCTACCCTATTAGTTGGAGGCACACTCTTTCTTTTATGAGTGTGGAATAATGACAAGGTAGGGCACTATGCCCCCTCTATTATTTCTTCTCAAAGACCTACCCTATCCCTAGCTGGCCACTTCCCCACTTCACATGTCCTTTTCTCCTAAAAAATATCCAACCTATTTAACATGCCTTCAATAAATGACACATATCATTTTAGAGAGAACAATTTTAGAAAAACTTTTCCCAATTTCTAGCTTGTTTGGAAAATGATTCTTAGAATCAATTTCACACAATTCGAGACAAAACTCTCTCACATACTTACCTCGGATTGTGTGAAACCAATGTTTCAAACCAAGGTTTTGTTACTTCCCATAGTAATTGGTTAAATGATATGTTAATAACCTCATGTGTATGAGTAGTGGTGCAACAAAAAAATGAAGGAGAAAAAAATCAATTTTAAGTATTAAAATTTTTTGTAAATATAAACATATCAGTTTATAGTTTTTTCTGATAAGTAAAATTTTTAAATAAAAACTTTTTCCTAATTTTCTCCAGAATAAGGTCATGTGCTTGAACTGCCTTTGTTTGAATTGGAAAACATTCCAATATTGATTAGTTATTATTATTTAAACTAATATCTTTCGAGACCTATGAATCGAATAAGTTCTACTTCTCTTATAAAAGTTTGTTTGGGTTATATGACAAAATTTTTGACACATTTATTATAATTAATTCATGTTTCCAATTTTCTTATAAGCTGACTCACATATTAATGTGGAATGATTATTTAATTGTGAGGCCTCAAGTTGGAGCTTTGGTAGATGTAGATCACGCCTTAAAAAAAACCAACTCCAATCCGGTGCAAGCAATATTTGATCTAGTGAGATTGCCCTCTAAATAATATATATATATATAGAGAGAGAGAGAGAGGGAGGGAGAGGGAGAGGGAGAGGGATGGATCTATGACCTACCACCATATTGTTAAACAAAGGTGACAGAAAGGGTTTGAATAAAGGAAGATGAACACGTGCAAGCAGGAATGTCGTTTCATGTGTCCACTGTAGAAATTGAGACTACTTCTGTTCTCCATAGCTGTGCATGCTTGCTTCCTTGACCATCCTACATACCCATGAATCTAAACTTTATTATTAACTAATTAGTTAATCTTTGCTTGCGGCCACAACAATAGTTCAAGTGGTTTTTTAGTTCACATGCTTTCAAACATCATTAATAAAATATGTTCCTGTCCTACACCAGTACCTTCTGCTACAAACATTGATCAAA
>QFDD01008201.1:0-13369 GCA_006871305.1 Vachellia collinsii | reverse complement strand
CAATTATCGATACTTCCAAATACATTTCCACCAAGAGAAGGGAAGCTATATATCCACATTCATATTCACAATAATCAACACCCACATCTCCATTTTTTTGTTGCCTCCTGTTTCTTCACTCTGAAGAAAAAATCTGAAGCGCTGAGATTGGCAGTGGTTGGTTGTTGGATTATACATAGAATGGGGGCGGGTGCTTCGAAGAATACAGATGGTGAGTTCAATGGAAATGATGAAGATGGTCAGCTTTATGTTTCGCTTAAGATGGAGAACCGTAAGCTCACGGGGGAGCTTGTCCCCCATGTGTTTGGTTCTCTTCCGCTTGTGGGCTCCTGGGACTCTTCAAGAGCAGTAATTTTTGCTTGAACCCTACTTTCTGCACTTGTTGGATGAGTACTTGTGATTTTAGTTTGAATTTGGCGGTCTAAATTGTCTTGGGGGTTTTTTCGTGGTTCCACAATCAGCTTTCCATGGAACGGGAATCGGTGTCAATGTGGGAGTTGAGTTTTGTTGTTCCACCGAATCATGGTAATATATTTTTCTTCTTCTTCGTCTTTAAGATATTAAATCAATTACTCGTCACTCTTTCACGACATTACGTTGTTTTTCTTTCTGGAAGCATTCAACAAAAAAAAAAAAACTTAATAAAACAGTATACAATGGCCTAAGTTTTCGAAGCTAATTGAACTTAAGAAACAGTTGTCTTATTCTGAGTGTGGCACTGTTTGATTTACTACGAGCAGAGAGCCTGGTATTTTTGTGTCTTAAATTGTTGGACGTATGGTTTTAGTTAGTAAATAATTCATAATTGTCTCATCAAAGGGCTCTCTCCCGATTGAACCTGATGCTTTCAGTTTGTTTGGCATTTGCAGAAACTTTGGATTTCAAGTTCCTCTTGAAGCCTAAGCACAGCTATGCACCTTGTATTGTTGAGGAGGGTCCAAACCGCCTGCTGATTAGGGGTGCATTGCAGGAGGATACCAGGCTTGCTTTGTTTAGGCTTGAGAATGCCGAAGTTCTTGAGTATCAAGTATTTGTTAAAGTAGATAGGGTTTCTCCGTTTGATCTTGCAGCTAGTTGGAGGGCCTATCAAGAAAATTTTCGTCCTTCATCCGTGCGTGGGATTCCTGATGTCAGCATAAATTCAGAGCCACAGACAGGTGGTGAGGTAAGACCATAATTGAGCTTCAGGTGGTATTTGGTACTTTACAACATTGTTTTTAATTCTCTTTCCCCTTGGTAGCTGTTAAGCACAATGTTTTTGTCAAAGCAATGTGTAAAATAAAACAGATGAGTCTAAAAACCTTGTATGAACTTGAAGGCTGTCATTTGTAAGTTTATGGCTGGAATTTTCTAATATTTTTTACCATCAAATCTTGGTTTTGTTCTGTATCGTTTTTCTGATCCATACAAGAAATGCAGTGTTTCTACATGTAAAACGGTTTCTTGGCAAGTTTCAGGTGACAAGTCCTAAATAAAAAAAAACCTTCACTTTTCAATTTATATTACTTTTCTTCTAAAACATTACCTTGTCAAGTGTCATATTTATGCAATTATATGTCTTTCTTTCTTTCTTTGTTTTTTCCCAACACACTTTTCCATATTTCCCTTATGCTAACTTAATGGCAAATATGTTATAGGAAGCACTTGTTCGTGGGTCTGGACTCTGGATCTTTATTTTATTTTATTTTTGCTAAGGAATTTTATTTTCATTTTTTTTGTCCAGAATGGTTCTTTTGTGGGTCTGGATCTTGATCTTGAACATTATGTTGTGCCAGCTCCCTCTACTTCTGTGAATTCAATTGTATATACAGCTAACATGACAGAGAATCCCAGATCACCAGTTGCTGGGTCTGGCAGCAGTACATATTCCTTTAGGGATATTGATGTTCCAGTTGATCGACCTGCAACGTTTAAGGTTTGACCTCCTTCGTTCCATTTCACCCTTGATTGAACCACTGAACTACAATCGGTCTCTCTTATCTGTAGTTTAGAACACTGTTCTAAATGGACAGTATGCTCTTTATATTGTATGGTACAGTAACTGCTTAACTAAAATTCCAAAAAATCAATGCAAGAATATCTTGTCATCATTTTGCTTAAACCTGTGCTTTCACTGCAATGGAGTTGTATATAAAGTTGATGTTCCTTCTAGGGGATGGAGATTATTGTTCCAGATCCATCAATGGCCTGTCAAGTTTCTGGACTGGTTGAATCCAAGTCAGTGGGCACATTTACAGCACTGCAAAAGCAAGATGGTCAGAGGGGATATTTTGTTGACAGGGGTGTCGGGTCCCCAAGACTTGTAAAATCTGGCTCTGCAAATTTCACGACTAATCTTAATCTGGAAACTAATGCAAAGGTTTGTATGAATGGTTTCTCTATTTCTTGTTTTTTACTTCCTGTCCTCAAATTGAATGCTGGAGAACAAAATTTTATAGTCTCAACTTGTGCACAATTGATTACTTCTATATGCTTTCTTTTCATTGATAGAATTCAATGCCAGCAGCTGCTGGAGCTGTTGCAGCTGCAGCTGTGGCTGACCAGATGCTGGGTCCCAAGGAGGATAAACATTTAGCAATAATACTGGTACTTACTAGCATGAGTAGTTTAGCATGAATATTAATACTGTATAGTAATTCTTCATCTATTTTGCTTTCCCTCTTTAAGTTAGAGTTTTATGTGCATGTTGGAATTTGGAAATGACACAAACATTATATTTTCCCTTTGTAGTTCATCAAACTCAGAAAATTATTTTATGTTTCACCTATCTCTCTAGTTCAGAATGAGATTGGGCTGCTATTCTTGTTTTAGGCGGTCCCTTTGGAGGATTTCTTGTTCTCCTCTTTTGCATCTTTCTAAGTATTTGGTAATTTTTATATAAAAATACAATGAATTGTTCTAACTAGTTGCTTTTAATATAGGTGGGTTTGCCAGCTCGAGGTAAAACTTTTACTGCAGCTAAACTAACGAGATATCTTCGTTGGTTAGGTCATGATACCAAGCACTTCAATGTTGGGAAGGTTGCTGACATCTTTGACATGACTCTTCTTTGTACTCAGTAGTCTTTTGCTATGTCAAAATATCTCAGACATGAGATTGACACACCTTTCTCTTTGGTTGTTACAGTATCGCCGCCTTAAGCATGGAACTAATCAGGTAAGCTCAAATTGCATAAAGTTTGATTTAATTACTTATAGTTGAAATTTTATCTTCTGAAGTACTTTTTTATGTGTTTTGCTACCTATGACTAGATCTCGGATAAATGGAAATTTTTTTCCTGTAGATATATTTTCCATTGATTAATTAATAACATTAAGAGCTTCTAATGGCATGGGAGCTGGCAAAGATTAAAAACTAAACCTCCAAGTTAAAGAAGCTCTTAAAATTATATAAAATCATTTGATCTAATAGGTCGTAACAGCTCTAAGTTATATCTGTTATGTGACTAATCTTTTCAATATGATCTGTTGTAATTTGGTGGGGCATAAAATTTTCAATGTTGCTTTATCATGCTATCTCGAATGCTTGGTCATCCACTTTCTTTCTTCAGTAACTTTATTATAGTCATACAATTTAACCAGTTTGTCATGTTTTCACGAGCAATTCTTTATGCATATCATATTCTTCATTGCAGTCTGCTGACTTTTTTCGAGATGACAATCCCGAAGGCATTGAGGCCCGCAATGAGGTAACTTTTGGCCAATAGTTTGTCACTTTGAGATCAAATTTAATGCAGATTATAATCTACTACCTCCATATATTTAGATCATAAATTATTAGTTATAGTTGGAACTTGGAACAGTCATGGTGGTTCTATGATTTTTTTTTAATATTAGTCTTCGCTCAATTAAGTTATTGTGCGAGACCTTTTGGTTTCTATCCAAAGCTTTGATTGTTGGTAGAGCATAATGGTGCCATGTGATCCATGTAGCTGACCCCCATCTAGTGGTGTAAGGTTGCTGCTGCTTTTATGATTGTTGATTCACAATTTTTTTTTTTTAATTTCTTGTGCATTTAGTGAAGCTTCTTGCTTTTTGGTCAGCAACATACGCTTTGATACCTATGCAGCTCTGTCACTTGAATATGAATTAATATATTGAGTTTGACGAATTTAAGTGAATCCTGAGCTCAATGTTAAGAACTTGACAACATGCTAAGTGAAAAACATGCAGCAGAAGACTGGTTGATAAAACTTGACATATACTAACACTTGGGAAAATGGAAAAATGATGGTTTTATAATACAGAAGACTTGACCAATAGCAAAAGTTTCCAGATTGTGAAAAGCAGGATACAAAATCCATATGGAAAATTCATATTGATGAGCATCAAGTATAACTTAATCTATTAAGGCTATGATACCCTGATAAAACTTACACTTCAAGCATTTTCTTTGTCATGGATGATTCTGGAATTGTACCATGTCCTTTCTCTGTACATAGTTTTAATGCATACATGCTACTAGGTGGCAGCTTTGGCATTTGAAGATATGATATCTTGGATGCAAGAAGGTGGCCAGGTAAGCTCACTTTTTGACATTTTTGTTTCTATTACTTCTTTCCTGTTCTCTCCATCATTTTTAATTTGATGTTAGGTCGGGATATTTGATGCCACGAACAGTACCAAGAAGAGAAGAAACATGCTGATGAAATTGGCTGAAGGAAGATGCAAGGTAATGTAGACACCAATGGACAATGTTAAAAGAATACATTATATGAAATTTATACAGATAATCTTGATTTCTTCTGATGCATCTTTGTGTTTTTCTTGTAGATTATATTTCTGGAAACTATATGCAATGATGTAAACATAATAGAAAGAAATATTCGTCTTAAAATTCAGCAAAGTCCTGACTATGCAGAGGAGTAAAATTTCTTTTTAAAACTGTGATATCTTCATCTTGATTGCCCAGAAATTACACCTGATTAATGTAATTTTGCAGGCCAGATTTCGAAGCAGGGATGGAAGACTTTAAAAACCGTCTAACCAATTATGAGAAGGCAAGTCTTTTGGATGTGCTTTAAGTAATTATTAGAGAACTTTTCCTCATTTAATTTAGATGTTTCATTGCCAGGTTTATGAACCCGTAGAAGAAGGATCTTACATTAAAATGATTGATATGGTCAGTGGACATGGTGGGCAAATACAAGTAAGATTTTTCCCCTCCGTTATGACTTGTATGCATTGAATATAGCCTTTTTATATAGCTGATTGCCAGGTCATCCTACACCACAGTTTGCAGATAAACATTTGTGTTAATATGTTAGCTGTACTTCAATAACTGAAATGTAATAGTAGAATGAAGAAAATAAATTTAGGGGCTTCACCTTGAGTTCTGCTCCACGCGTCAAGACATATGGTCTGTGGTCTGACTTTCAATTTGTTATAATTTCTCTTTTTTGATGCAGGTGAACAATATCAGTGGCTACCTTCCTGGTCGGATTGTTTTCTTCTTGGTAGGTTCTTTCAAGAATGTGTTTTAATTCATCTAGGGGTGTGGTAGGCCCGATCTATCAATTTCAAAGAGGAAAGAACAATAGAAAATAATGCAGAAAATAAATCTAAAAGAGATCTAAAAGAGGTTAAGGCAAGAATCTCACCCTTCACATTCTGATAGCCCAAGAGAATCTCTGAAAATATAACTAAAATAATACTCAATGTTTTATTCCTTTGGTTTAAGGGTCTATTTATAATAGTAGAGTACAACTTGAAAAGATAAAAAGATAAACTGAAAAAATAAAAAAATAAACTAAAAGGATAAAAGATATATATCTAATTCTTAAAGGATAATATGATATCCATAAAATGATATATATCTAATTCCTAAAGGATAATATGATATCCATAAACTAAAATAACTAATATTTAAATCCTAATGAAAATTTGAAAATAATAAACTAATAATTATTTCCTATTCATAGCTTTTAAACTTCATTTTTCTTGAATACACCATGACAGGATCTGGGACTCTATAGGGGGTTTGGGCCTTGAACTTTTTAGACTCTTGAAGATGTCTGTAGAATCTTGTAAACAAAAAATTTGTCCGGGAACATAAGGAACAGCTACAAAACCCCTTATTTTCATTTCTATGCGGGTGAGGTGGAAATGTTGAATTTTCATGAGTCAGAAATATTTTTGACATGTTAGAAGATTATTTTGTCCACCCTGATCTTAGTACACTGTTACACTCCCAGATAACTACTAATAAAAGTTCTTATTATCCTTAACATCTATGATGCATAGTAAAGGTTTTTTTAACAACTTGTAAACTTTTGCTTGATAACTTGACATTTCAAGGGTTAAAGTATTATTTTGCCCCAAGAGTATTTTCAAAGAAGCTAAGGGACCCGAAAAAAATTGTGGAGCAATAGTGGACATAATTCTTAAAAATTGGTATAATGTTGCCTTGTTTTAACTGTCAACATTAAGGTTAACATTGGGACTTGATGTTCGCTATTGGAATAGGGCAACATTGCACTAGTTTTGAAAGATCATGCGCTATGTTGCTCTATAATTTTCTATAAGGTGCCCATAGCTCTTACAAGAATACTTCTGGAGCAAAAATGCACTTTAACCTTTTATTTAAGAACCATGCTCACCGTTTACTGTGAATCTTCATTTATCTATTGCAGGTTAATACACACCTTACACCACGCCCCATATTACTTACTAGGCATGGAGAAAGTCAGGACAATGTAAGAGGAAGAATTGGTGGAGATACTGCAGTGAGGTATATGCTTGACATATCTAGTACCATTCTGTCTTTAATACAAGCTTTTAGATAGAAAGAGGTGTGAATGATTTTGAAAATCTATTTGCTAGTTTTGTTTAGTTCTGGTTACTCTTGAAAGTGGAGGTCAAATTTTTTAATGCTATGCCCTTCCATTGTTGCTATCCCTCCCATTGTTGGTGGGAGCTTTGTGCACTAGGCCACCTTTTATGCCCTCACATTGTTGTTTCCTCATCCCTTCCCTTAATATAGAAATAACTGCTTATCTTCTCTCTTTTACTTGATGGCTTTGCAAGAAATCCAAACTGGTTTTGCTTACTTTCACTTATGGACTGAATTTCCTTAAAGGAGTGCTATAATGACATGGATCAACGAAGTGTGAGAGCTATAATATATTTTCAAAAAGCCCTTCCATTTCGAAGTTTAAACACCTACTTCTTTGAAAAGCTCCTTTGCTAAAACACTTTTTGGAACAACTCGTGCTCATGTAGAAAAGTTATTCCCGACTAGTCACTAACCATCTAGGGCATAAATAGCCATGAAATCTGCTGAAGGAGCATGCTAAAAAACCATGTATTCAATCATCATTTTTCCTTGGTTGTCGTTTCTCTCCTAAATTTCTTCTTTCACTAAATAAAGACAAACTGTAGAATGATAAAATGATAACGTAAAGGAGTAAGTGCTAGAATGGATGCTCTTGATTTAGATGGGATTAAACGGTAGAAGTTCATTTGGGCAAGTCAGGACTTGCTTGCAATATGGGTTACTTCTGTATTTAGGTAGAGGAAAGATTCAAGAAAGGAGGATCAGGAATTATCCCACAACTGAAAGAAGCTCTGAAAAGAGAAATATTTACTGTCACTATAAAGACTTCTCAACTCTGTGCTAAATCTGATTGAGAAACACCCCTAAAGATGACAAACCTTTAATTGGGGCCAATATTGTTAGTTTGGACGTGTTAGTCTTGTTATAGTTGGAAGGCCTGATAACCTAGATTTTCAAATAGCAGATATGGAAGTTAAAGAGGTAACCATTGCATGCTTCTTAATGCAAATGGACAATGGATGAACTGGACTGCTGGAGCACCGTAAAAAAGGACCAAGCGTAGTGAGTGAAGGTCTGAAGAGTGTCCATGTGTTTGAGACAACCGTTTTGGGGTTCCTGCAGGAAGTTGGAGAAGCAGCATACTTGTATGGTTGTCTTAACGATTACTAGTGGGCTGGGGGCATACCTTTGTATTTCACCTAATTTATGATGATTAATAGCCACTCGGAGCCTGGATAAATAAGTTTACAATCCCACTTTGATTTCACCCTTCTCTCTGTTAACAAATCCCATAAACCAAGTTGCTTTGTGCTGAATCTTCAAAAATATTTTTTCCTGAATTTTTTGGGATGTTCCTCTTCTGCACTATTGAGTTCATTGACTCGGTCATCTATTGATAAAGAAAAGAAAAAAGGGACAATCAGCTCCCTTTAAAGCAGAACTTCATTCAGAAATTAAAATAGAGGTTTATCTTGCAAGGAAATGATAGAGATGGTAAAATAGTTGCAGTTCTTTAATCTTTAAAGTGATGTTTCCTTAATCTTTTTACATCTTTTTGTTAGAAAGAAAAGTTCTTTCAAGTTGATAACTGTTAACTAGAAGAAGCTGCAATTTGTTACTACAGTGAGACAGGACAACTGTACGCAAAGAAGCTTGCCAACTTTGTAGGAAAGCGACTCAAAGCAGAACGGGCTGCTTCTGTAAGCTTTTCTTTCTTAGATTCAATGCGCACGTGCACCCGTTGAAACCAATGCTATAAAGTTCATACTTGAAAGGATCTAATGCTTTTCCCTTTTCCACCAATGCTGCACATGACATTGAGTTTGCACTGTGGGCTAGCATCTGTCCTCAGTTTGAATATGCATTGACTGAAGGAATAAGTGCAGCAAATGTGACAATGTTAATTAGAAAACTTCAATTCAATCCTTCTGCAATTTGACGACAAAAGACCCTTGAAAAATTCCTGCATTTGCCAATAACAAAATTCACCATCATAGTGCAACTCCAAGTTACCCTTGCTCGTCCATAAGTTTTCAATGAGTGGTGAAGAAATATTTTCACGAGGTGGAGGACAAATTTACTGCACACCACATGCACCATATGGTTTAAGCTTCACATTTACAAGGTCCTTGTGACCATTAAATTCAACAATTTTTCAGAATTGTTGCAATGAGACGCTGTGTGTATATTTACCCTAGTGCAAGCATACAGCAATGGCCCATCTGATTGACCTCCTTTCACAATCAAATCATTCTTGCATTTGTAAGTCTAAGGGTTTACTGGATATAAAACAGAAAAAACAAAGTCAAGTATTTTACTGGAAAGGTATTGAGTCACAAAAACCAATGTTGGAAAAAATAATTAAACATATTTTGCTCATTTATGCATCTGTAATGCATGTGGATAATGTTGCTATACTATATGTTTAGTTTTTACAAGAAAACCAATCTATATAGATACGATTGGTATCACTTGTTGTGACAATGAGATGCTTTTTTATGTTGGAAGGGAGATTTTTCTGGGGGAGAAACAAATTCAGAGCAAACAAATAGAGAAACAAATAAAAAGAAAAAAATGTTTACGAAAAATAGAGAAACAAATATTCAGAGCAAGCAAATAATCCCCTTCAAGCTTAGTTAGATAGAAAAATAGAGAAACAAATTCAGAGCACTGTTTACGAAATGTTAATGAACCAAACAAAAATAAAAAAAATGCTGGATCTTTTGTTATTTGTTGTGGAGCTAATAAACATGAGTTACTCATTATTAATCATTTATTGAGAAAAAAACTCTTACTTCATCCCTTCAATCCATAATTTGAATGGATTGACCAGGTTTGATGAAGTAATGGAAGCATTAAACGGACCATGGATCATGTCAGTTTTCCATCTAATTAAGCTTGAAGGGGATTATTAAAGGCGTGAACGTATTTGTATCCTAGGAATGTGGAGTGAATTGCACATTTGTATTATTTATGCCTATTGGAATTATTGTATATTGTAAATAATGAGGATGACTACCAGTAGCTGTCTGTGTTGCACATAAATGTGACTTTTGTTTTTGTGTAACTGATGATCCAGATATGGACTAGCACATTGCAACGGACAATTCTGACTGCAAGCCCAATTGTTGGATTTCCCAAGGTTAGTGTCACCCTTATTAACCTTGTTTATGGTTGCATGCAGTCATGTCAATTATTATCAGCAGATAGGTGGACTTAATTATGCATTAATGGTGTACAGGAGCTTACCGTCCTTATAATTTTTATAGATACAATGGCGTGCTCTGGATGAGATAAATGCCGGGGCATGTGATGGGATGACATATGAAGAGATCAAGAAGAACATGCCAGAGGAGTATGAGTATGTCATTGATTTGTAAACTTCATCTCCCTTCCTTAGACAAGCACACAATAACAACAAAGCCTCGTTTCTTTAAGTGGGATTGGCTACATGGATCAAACTACTCCATTGCGCTGTATCATAAACCATATTCCTTAGACAAGCAAACATGCTCACTTTTTAAGTTGAATGTGACTGATAAATCAGTCAAGGGGAAGCACACGGCAGGGACTTGTTAGTAGGGCAGAATGCTCTTCAAAATTTATGAAACAATTTGATGTTCCAATTGCAGATCTCGCAAGAAAGACAAGCTTAGATACCGGTATCCCCGTGGAGAATCTTATTTGGATGTTATTCAAAGGTCAATTATTTACTTTTCATGTTAATTTAAATCCAAATTTCTATCTGTTTGATTTAAGTGAGTCTTGTAAGTTCTTCTTGTAATGCAGGTTAGAGCCTGTGATTATTGAGCTTGAGAGACAACGTGCACCTGTCGTTGTAATATCTCACCAGGTTGTGCATCATATTAAATTATCCTTTTAAGACATGGTCTCAATGTTTGACTGGTTGTAATATTTTGTTACTTTATTTGTTGGCTGTCTCAACACAGGCAGTTTTGAGGGCATTATATGCTTATTTTGCTGACAGGCCTTTGAAAGAAATTCCACACATAGAGGTAACTTGTGGATTTATATAAAAGTTCATCTGTGACTTAGCCTTGTTCTTATTTACAGAGTGCATATAAAAGATACCTTTTGTTTCCCCTTCTATTGCATGCAATCGTTTTTAAATTGAGAAAGAAAATGGGGTTGATGCATAGGTTTGAGTGGTAAGAAACATATACTACTTCTGGTACTACAAACTAGATTTTATATTAAGGACTTGAGGTAATAGTAAAGAAAATGAAATATATAATTGTCTATGATTATACTAAATGGAACAGAAATTTGTGACATTGCCATACTCATGAATCATGATATAAGGATGTTAAAAATTGTGAAGTTCACTATTTCCTATTTGAACGAAGCTAATGTTTTAGGAGCTATCATATTATTTATGAAAACACGAGAAGCCATTTTTAAAAAAGTCAACTTTTCAGGTTGATTGTTAAAATTATTTATTTGTCATCTCACTTTTGGTGAATAGTGAGGCTAGTTTTGTATCTAATGTGAGATTTGCGCATTGCAGGTCCCCCTCCATACAATAATAGAGATACAAATGGGAGTTTCAGGCGTCCAAGAGAAACGGTACAAACTAATGGACTAAAATGAGCGGACGAGAAGTTCTCTTGGTAACATAATCACTTATAAATCTAGTTTTCATTCTTCGGATTCAATTTGTTTGCAAAAATTGATATTTCCATAAATAAGATATGATTTTGTTAGAACCCCCTTTGCTAGTCAAACTTATACAAGGAAACAGAGGACCTTGCAAGCATATGGAAAGAATGCTATATGGGATTCCAAAGTTGACTTAGTTATTTCCTACTATTTTGGAGATAAGGATCATTTTATAGAGTGTCAAGAGGTAGCATGTATTTTGGGATTCCAATGCTTTAGGTCTGTCTGTTGTAACATGTATTTTGGGACATGTGTAATGTGCTTTTTGGGCTATTTAAGCCGTGGCCTCTTGCGGGGGAGTTCGGCCATATTTTGTATGAGTGTCAAGAGGAGGGTGCTGGTTTTCTCCAAACCAGATCCTTGGGGCCGTGGAGGTTATTTTTACAGTGGTTGTGGGTGAGATCTCACAAAGTAACCTTGTATTAGTTGATCTCATAGAGTGTATCTTGAATATTAATATCATTTTCTTTGCTGTTTTTACTAGTTGTTAAGTTGGGTCATAACAGATTCTAAATAACCATCCTCATTCTGTAGTCTTTTTTGATTTTTGTAACTCCTGCTTTCTAATACTAGAATAATCTGCCCTTGTAATGCAGGGGATATTCAAACTTTCTAAAGAAAAAAATTACAAGGAACTAAATAAAGTAAATAGTGTTGCATTATGCGATCTTAGGAACAACAATCTTCAATAATAAACAGTGCCAGTCTATCTTCTTTATATATATATATAAACTAGAATTGTCAACCTCCAGAACTTGCTAAAATTAGCACTCCCAATACCAGCAAGCATTGGTTCTAATGGGAGGGATTCTAACCGTTTAAGCATGAAGTCTCGAATTCGAATTTGTGTGAATGCAGAAAAAACCTTTAAAAGAGCTATTCACAATTGGACACACCAATACTCGAATATGATATAGTCAAATAGCCATATAAAAAAAAGCACTCCAATGCATCTGGATGCAACATATGCTTGTGTAGATGGAATAGAGGTGTAGAGAGAAAACAGATGATTGGAAAAGCTAAAGAGAAATAATTTATTGCATGAGGTTTATCTATGACTAGAATAATGACAAAAAAAGAAATACAGATTATTGGTGCACTTTTCAAAGAAGGTTTCATTGATCTTGATAATTTTAATTTGTTTGGAAGATCAAATATTTATGGGTTCATATTTATGTTCTTTGTTTTTTTGTAGCTAGGAACAAGGAACACGGCTTTGGGGTTGAGGTCACAAGCATGGGCAATGATGCAACCGGCAAGTGGCTATAAATGAATTCAAGCAGCTAAGCTTCTTGACAAAATGGTGCCAAATGAAGGCAAGAAACGTAATGCTGCATCTGTGTTTCAAACTTTGTGCAATTCCTCCTGCCAACTGCATTTAATATTTTTGACAAGAAATTATTTCTTTGTCCCTCAAGTATAGTTCAAGTTTCACTTTTTTGCCCCAGAAGTAGTCTCTTATGCTTGTTTTTCCTGTCAAATAGCCCCCTGTCCAAACTCTCATTGCATCTGGTATGTGCAAGAGTTAGGTAAGATCTTAAAAATATTTAATTTAAAAATCTTTAATTTGTTTGTAAAGATAAAGGCTATTATCAGACTTACTTTACATTTTAGGAAAATCAGTATCAAGTTTTATGAAAGAAATAATCAAAATATTTAAAATTTTAACTTGTTTTTTACGAGCTTAGTAGAAAGCCTTATAAAACTAGTTCTTCGATATAAATATAATTGTTTTAAATTTTTCACATACCTTTTTTTATTTTGAAATTACTGTTCTTTTTTTTGAGACATAGAAGTACCTCTTTTTACTGACAGTAAATAGTAATTTTTGTGAAGCACAAAATGCAGACCATTTTCAATTTATTTAATTTATATATAAAGGCTGGGAATTTAGTAGAAATCGTATGGTAGGAAT
>QFDD01008199.1:0-10081 GCA_006871305.1 Vachellia collinsii | reverse complement strand
GTGTGTGTGTGTGTTTGGTCTGTTAAGATTTTCTTAATGTTTAACATACGAAGTGGGGATGCTTGTTCAAATGGATTAGAGGAATTCTTTATTTTAAGCCAACCAAACAACCATCCAACGTGTACAGCACCAAAGGAGGAGAGAAGACAGAACACAGCATCATTATACTTTGAGGTATATTTATGCCATCCTATTAGAATAATGCTCGCAACTTTTGAAAACGGAAACGGCCCTTCCAGTGAAAAGGAAATAGCCCAATCTCCATCCTTATGACATTGTATTTATGTCGCAATGAACTGATTAATTTTGCTTCCTCAAAATCTTTATATAAATGATCTAAATCGACATCTGGTTGTGACAAAAATTAGACATATATATTTAAAATTAGCTCATGTACCTTATATATATCTGAATTAATTTTTTTAAGAAAATTAAGAAAGCTAAATATCTTACAAAATTATCATTTTTCCAAACTAAGGTACAAACTAATATATAATATTATTATATATATAGGTATTTTTGAATATATATATATATAATTTTAAAGTAGATAGCTTATTTCTTTAATCTCTTTAAAAAAAGTCAATTAAAGTCAATTGAAGTTTACACACTTTTGGGAGTTCATGATAAATTGTCTTTATTATTCCGTCATGATCACCTAGCTAATAGGTCTATATAGTTAATTAGTCTACTTTAGTTGCTATGTATATTAGGTTTAGTTGTACAACCACCACTTGGGGATCTCTCAGTAATATGCTCATTCTAGTGCAACGGGGGGCCTTTTTCTATATATCTAACGTTTTATCGTGTTTGTATATTAAAAAAATAGGTCTATCCAGATAATTCACAAGTCTGTTGCATTTCGTGTTTTCTTATGGAGGGAGAGAGTCAAATTTGTTTTTATTTAATTTAATTCCTGAAATTTATGTTCAAAAATTTTAATTCTTGTTTTAAGTTCTCAATGGATTTAATTTAGGAGAAATTATTATAGAATCCCAAGCAAGTGAATTAATATCAGTAAGGTTGCCAAAGAGTTAATAGTAGCTGCTTTACTTGTCAATTGTGCTGTTCAACTTGTCAATAAGATCTTAGTGATATTAATTCTCTTAATTGTGACACTACAATAATTCCCCCTTTAATTTATTCCAGATGAGAAAATTCATGGAATGCTTAGTGCATGCATGGAGGCCAAGTTCACTAGTTTGAATTTAATTTGCATTGAAATGTTTGATGGTGCTCTTCTTAAGTACTATTTTTCTAGTCCTTAATATAAAGCATACTCAGAGAGTTAATCGTGATACTAAATAAAGAACCTATTTTTTAAAATTTATGAATTTTTTCTCAAATTACCTGTCCTTCTGACACTTCCTTAACATGAAAGGGGGGAATTGAGAAAGATGATTATGTTACTTTTACAAAAACATGATCTATTAACTAATTTAATTAACTTTTTAATCTAGTCATATTATTTAAATATGCTTTACATTAAATGCCACAGAAGTAATAAAATTAAATTCATGAGGTGATTGGTATGTATTGACCAAGAGGTAGTTGGCGGCACGTGCAGCACAAAATTGGAACACAACGAAAATAATTGTATTTATGGTTTTTTATACATAATTATATTTATGATTTGAAGTCAAAAAGTGGTATGAAAAGTGAAACGGCTCATCCAAGAGTGAGCTTCGTGGCAATGAAAAGGAAATAGCCCATTAGATCTCCTTCCTTATGACATTGTATTTATGTAGCAATGAAAGTAATAATTTTGCAGAATCTTCATATAAATGCTCTAAATCGAAATCTAGTTGTGAAAGAAATTATATATATATACATATATATCAGATTACCTCATTTCTTTAATATAAATCCTAGTTAATTTTTTTGGGAAGATTAAAAAAGTTAAATAAACTTACATAATTATCATTTTTTTCAATTGACTTATAAACTAATATATAATCTAATTATACATATAAATATTTTTAAATATATATAACTTAAAGTAGGTAACTTACTTTCTTAATCTCTCCGTAAAAATTAACTGAAGTTTATATTAAAGAGCAGATGTCATGATAAATTGTCTTTATTATTCCATCACAATCAACTGGCTAATAGGTCTATATAGTTAAGTCTACTTTAGTTGCTATGTATTTTAGGTTTAGTTGTACAGCGGGGAACTTTTTGTATATATCTAACGTTTTATCGTTTTTCTATATTAATAAAATAGGTCTATCGAGATAATTCATAAGTCTGTTGCATTTCGTGTTTTCTCATGGAGGGAGAGAGGAATCAACATGCACATCAATAACCTATTTTGTATTTAAGGAAAATTTATCTAACATATATTTTAATTATAAGGAAGGTTTTTATACGTCTATGGAATAAAAAAGATATTTTTGTAATTTAAGGTAAAACAGCGAGTTGATTAGTTTTCATTTTAATAAAGTAGCCGAATTATATTATACGTAAAATGAGGAGTACATATATAAAAAAGTAAGCACACATAAAACAACAACACAGCAGACATCCACTTAAAGGAAAGTTTAAGAGTAAGAACATAAAAAACTTTCAGGTTAATACAATTTTTAGTCTTTTAAGTTTATACTCATTTCGGTTTTGGTCCCTTATGTTTTAATTAGTAGTTTTGGTCCCATTAAAAGGTAAATGATTCATATTTTTATTAGATTATAGGGATCAATGTCTTTAATAAAATAAAACTTAAGGGACCAAAATAAAAATAAAGGCAAACTTCAATGCTAAAAATTATGTTAACTCTAACTTTCTTTTTTTTTTTTAACGTATAATCCAATAATAACAAGAAACAAGATTGTATTAACTCTTAATGTTTTCTTTACATAGAATCCAATGATAACAAGAAACAAGCATTTGGAAAATTAGAAACATCTGAAACGCATTGGAGAGATAACCCAATATCCCAGGAGGGCACTGAAATAGAAATCCACGAGGTTACAAACAGTCAAAGGTCACCCAAAAAACAGTCAAACAAAGTACGTGGCGTTTTTCTAAGGTAGAACAATTCGTTGCTTTGATATGGTAGGGAACAATTCGAATTGGTTTCTTGGTTGAGAAATATCTAATCGCTCTCAGATTACCACAATATGAATTATCTATCTAATGAAAATATTCAAATTATCTTTTTTAATAGATCTCACAAATATTCATCATAATTAATTATAAAGAGAGAGAAATAACTAAAAAAACTATATGATATGATATCCACAAAAAAGGATAATAGAAATATTTTTATTGAAAAGAATATGAATTGTGTAATACTGTGTGACTACGTCAGTATTTCTTCTCTTGGTAATGGAATTTCTTTTCCTTTGTTTTTTTAGTGGAATTTCTTGTGTTTTTCCCATTGCTGAAATAATAAAATCGCTTGCTCGTTGACTTAACATTTTCCCGTTTCTGGTATACTGTACAGTCCGAGGAGTTTGGTATATCTTTGCTTTATAGCTATAAATAAAATATCCCCAATTTTGACAAATTTTTATGTCACTTTACCTTATTTGAATTCTAGTTTCCCTATTCATAACTATAAATGATATGATTTTTTTTATAAATTGTATGTTTTATAATAAAAATGTATCCCATTTTGAATTGTGGAATCCGGACTCTATCTAACATGTCCCTAAAAGATACAATAACATGTTTCACAATGATAGTTACATCTCTATGTTGCATAAAGCTAAACAATTTGGTGCTCTCATAACTCTCATGCTTGACCTTTTGTTTTTTTATACTATCATATGGCACCCAACACTTTTAGTCCATCTGATTTTTGTAAATTGAACTTTGATAAAAGTCAATTAGCTTAGTAATGTGATTTATGTTTGAATAATCTTCTATAAAAAAAATATACTAGACTAGATTGGTTGGTCAAGTTGGGTTGGATCATGTTTCAAACGAAATGATCAAAGCATTTGGTTTGGTCCATTTTGATCTTGGTGAATTTTTTTAAATATTTGAATTTTTTTTTATTCTTGTTGAGTATTATCAGACATTCATATGGATTTATAATTTAGTTTGAATATTTTGGGATGAGTTATATATGACTATACGTATTTTTTATTGTTTTAATTATGTTTATCACATTGAAAATCTTGCCTCATATAAATACTTTTTCTTTAAAATAATAAAAGCAAGTTGAGATTCTAGCGAGACTCCTAACCGATGGATTAAACCTGATCCAGTTCTTAAATCAATTTTATTTTTTAATTCTAATTCCATCTATGTTGTTGTAATAATATGGGTCATCATCAGACAGTAAAAGAGTCTCTTATTTCACAATGGCTAGTATTTCTACATTAAGTAGTTATGTTACACAACATTCAGATGAACACCCCATTATTGTGGAAGCGTTTTGTGTGATTGTATGCCTCTATGCTGTGACTATGATTGCAGAAATTAAATCTAAAGACCCTTACCTTTCCATAATCCTTAAAGGGTTTGTTCCATTAATTGGAATTCTTGCCATTGTGCTTTCGCTTTCAATCTTGGTGCAATGGTTAGCTACAATCACATAAATCATATTGGCTCTACTCATGGTGAAGGCTTTCATTACGCCATTCATTGTTCTAATATTATATATACATGCGTATGCACAGTCTTTTTCTTATTACATTTAATCGTATTTGTAAACATTTAATCCTAGAGTCATCATTTAAATTTGTTAAATCAATAGCTTTGATTCAATGAGATTGATAGGATCAAGATTAGATGATTAAAAATACATTTTAAATTAATTATGTTGGATATGTTGATCTCAATTAGTTGATAATCATTATAGGCTTTATATAAAAGAGAAACTTGATGCATAGATTAGATGTAAAATGACGCAAAGCTGTCACCATTGTAAATAAGTAGAGTGACTTGGATCTCTCTCGAGATAAATGATAATTTGGGACTTACTCAGTAAATTCCTAAAATCCTGAATCTAGTAAATAATCATTTACGATTAATGAATGAAGTTCTTCATAATTTTCTTTACAAATTATTAAAATAAATAAATTAAAATATGATGTAAACTTAAAGATAATTAAATATATGTTCGCCATATTTGACAAGAAGATTTTGTTTTAGAACAAGCCATTTTATATATAGAATTGTTGGAACTATTAATGATTTATTTCTAAAAAATCCTTTGCAGTATGTGTGTTTATTAAAGATTAATGATTTTTATATATATATATATATATATATTAAGGGAGCATATATTTTGACCCTTTTTGGCGTCAGTGTATATATATTTTGACCTAAATTTGAAACTTCAACATTTTAGTCTTTGGTTCTCCCAACATGTATCTATAGGGTCCTGGCTCGGCAACAACATGCTCAGTGTCGGCGGCCAAGTGTTCTCAGGTACCAGCCAATCTTTGGAGGTCAATTATAGTGGATATAATGGCTCGTCTCTGCAATCTGAAATAACGACACAAGTGTGAAATCCAAGGTACCAAAAAATAATACACATATATAGTAATAGATCCAACCAATTATAATCTCATTCACGTGTGTTTCTTTTTCTTTCTATTGCCCCCTCATGTCATATGTGTACGGCAAATTTTTGTGTGCAGTAAGTAAGCAACGTCATTTACACTCTCCATTTTAAATGCCCTAATCTCCTTTTGTGGGTCTCGCTATCTTTTGGAATTTGTCCACCCATATCATATATTTCTGTTTTATCTATCTAGCAACACAATTTTTGAGATAAAGTGAGACCGAAGCATTTTAATTGGGGAATGCATGAATGACCTCATAAACTCAATGCACCAAAGAATTTGTCAAGCACTTACATACTTTTCAGTGTCATGTCATTTATACTTTATTTAGTTAAAATATTTTAATCATTTTTTTGTGAATATCATATCTCATAAATTTCTCTTGATTTTTCCTCTCTCTCCATAACCCATTATAATAGATATTTGTGATACTTGTAAAAAAAACAGTTAAAACATTTTTATTAAAAAAAATTATAGATGACATGGCATTTCAATAGTATATAAATATTTCTCTTTGAAACATTGGGGGTTGAGGATGCTAATTTTTATCCTTTGTTTTCACTCTTTAATGTATTGTATTAACAACTCCTAAGGTATCCTAATGTTTTTCCCTGAGTTATTAATTTTTTTTAATTAGCCTTTAGGATTTTACGGTCATTAACTTAGGCTTTAAAGACAAGTTTGCTAATTGACTGGCCTACATACATATTTCCTTGTGGTCTAATTAGGCCAAACACGTTTACAAGATTGTGAATTCATTCCTCTATAAATATGATAAGATGTGTGAATGATTTTTGTTGGAAAAGAATGTGAAAGAAAAAAGTATTACATACATACATACATAGGAGAGGTATACGGAAGAATTGGGAACTAGTTACGCAAAAAATATTTTGGAGGGTGGCGGATGGGAGTAGGGTGAGTTTTTGGAAAGATCTTTGGCTGCCACACCTCGCACGATTAGAGGAGCTAGCTCTGAAGCCAATACCAGAAGAGATAAGAGACTGGAAGGTTAAGGATGCCATGGTGTCCATAGGACAATGGAGGTGGTCCATTCTAGAGTAATTACTGCCACAACATGTTTTAAATGCTATGAGACGAGTTCAATTCCTCCAGGCGGTCTCTGAAGATATTCCGGTGTGGCGGTGGACGACTAATGGTGAGTTTACATCAATTCTTAATAGAGGCGGTGCATTTTGAAGAAAGAGGCCCCTGGAAATTAATATGGAAGCTAAAGGTACCACAAAGGTACCGATTGTTCCTCTAGCTTTGTGCTCAAGGTCGCTTGTTAACGAGCGGACTATGGTTTGTTGTTTTATGCAGGCACGTGTGGTTGGCTCGCAATGACCTTGTATTTAATCGAAAAGACTGGAACATCTCAGAGCTGTTAGCATGAACGCGGGCTATATATTAGCTTCGAGCTCACATATAAAATGCTTGAGAGAAGGGGGCCTCAGAGACCGAACCATTTGTGGAAACCTCCACCTCCAGGCACAATCAAAATAAATACAGATGGTTTGCGTCGTTCAGATGGGAGATGCACCAGTGGGTGATTACTACGGGATGCAGGTGGGGAGGCGCTCGCATGCTTCATGTGCTTGATAGGGAATGGCACAGTGATATCTGCAGAGACCTGGGGGGTTTTATGGGGGCTTAAGATCGCAGCAGACCATGGATTCCATCGGATAATCATTGAAACAGACTGCAGTGAACTCTCGCAGCTACTACAGTCCCCTGTCCCATATTCTTATCCTAACTATGATTTAATCCACGAGGTACAAATGATGATGGAAAGGGACTGGAATGTTGAGGTACTGCTCTGTAGTAGGGAAGCCAATACTGTAGCAGATGTGTTAGCACGTGAAGCTTGGGAGATGACAGTTGATTTGTTGATTCTACCTTCCCCGCCTGAAAAAGTCGCAGAGCTTGTGAGAAGAGACCAGGAGCGTACGGCTCTACGGGTGGATCCTTAGTTGTTGATGTTGATGTCCTCTTACTATCAAAAAAAAAAAAAAAACATACATACATACATATTTAAAAATAATATAGATACCTCCATCACATTTTGTTTTAATTACACGATGATAATATACACTTGAATATAAACTATTAACTTTGCGAATAATTTTTTTTAAAAGATGAAAACTTAATTATATATATAAATATGAGAATCTCCAATAATGTAACAATAATAAAAAGTAAACTTTAAGCTACCAAATATTTTTTTTAAAAAAATCACTCAAGAGATATACCAAACTGGACTAAGTGGTTTGACACTTAGTTTAGAAACCAGTTCAGCTCGATCAATCAATCTGGTTTGATCTAATCTAATTTCATTATAAAGTTTATTTAGACTACATCGAATAGCCTTGTATTGGACCAAATTCAATTAGACCAACGAATTCTTGCACATTTCTAATTTTATTTAGTAAAATAAATTATTTTAAATTGTTTATATTTATCTTTTTTCTCTAAAATAATTTATATGATTTATAAACTGATATATAATCTAATGATATATATATAAATATTTAAGAAAGATTATGTAACATATGTCATAGTTAAGTAATTTATTTAATCTTCTTAAATTAGTCAATTGGGATTTATACTCAGGACATTGGGGCAGTATAATATTACATGGATGCTATAATGTCACATTTTTTGGTTAAAAAAAGTCAATTTTATTAATTTAAACAGTAAATATAATTACCAATATACCCAATGTCGCATTATTTGTCATTATTCATCACACACACTCACAAACACTTTTTTCTCAACGTTATCTCACAATTTTTTTTCTTTTGATCACATCTCACAATGTTTTTCTATTATTTACCAAAATTCCTTGTATTTTTTAAAATTACTAATACGTTATAAAAAAATTTCATTTTTTCTTCATCAAAAAAAAAAAAAAATTCATTTTGTATATTTTTATTTTTAAATATAACATGACTGTATATAATATTTAATTTTATATTTTTAAAACTTATAGATTATTTCTAAAGTATTATGACTAATATAAAAATTAAATTAATATTAGGTAATGATGTCGGGTCCAATTTAACAAATAAACGGGTCAGTCAGGTCCATAGGATTGGTTGCTTTATCCCATATTTTTCCCCCAAGAGTTGGGCTTTAAGGACAGAGATTTTGGACCAAAGTTCTTATGAGTAGGGTCCATTAAGGGGCTGAGCCAAACCTATAATATTAAATAAATTCACTTTTTTAAAAAAAGTATCAAAATTCAAAGTTTTAATTTGTAGTGTTATTTTGATAGCGAAAATTTTTTTTTAGCGTCATTTTATAATATAAATTTAATGTTGTTTAAAAAGTAAATTTTATTGGTTTAATGTAATTACATTTCTTACCTTATAACAAAAATTAAACTTTAAAATTACCAATATTTATAATATTTATACAGTGGTTTTTAAAACCAATAGTTATATTTTGCTGTACTTTTATAATTTGGGTTTTAAATATTACATTTTTTTCCCAACGGGGTTTTAAACAAATAAAATTGAAGAAAAATCTCTCATTAGTAAATTAATTGTAAAATGGAATCTGTATATATAAAAATTCAGTTACATATATAGAAACTCAGTTGTACATAATGTAAAAGTTCAGTTATATTTACATTGAATGTGCATTTTACAATTAATTTCTCTAGCATTTTTTTCTTATTTCTCCCTTTCAAATATCACTATAATTTATATGTTATATTTAAATTGTGGCCGTACTGTTACCGGTCGGTTCGTGTCCCTTATTTTATTATAGTTCTCAGCCGGCTCGTCGCGGTCACTGGATTGGCGGCGCCGCCTACTGTGGGTAGGACACACCAAAGAGGAAGACACACCGATCGCCGACGACGGAACTCCAAATCTTATGATCCAAGTGAGTGTTTCAATCATTAATTGGAGAGATGTTCTTAGAGACTGTGGTTTATTGTGGTTTTATAAATCATTCTTAACTATATATGAGATATCGCGCACATGAAATGGAAATTTGTATTTGTAGATGATAACTACGAATTACTTATTTGGCATATAGCTACTTGAATTAATATTACTAAGTGATTTTGTCCAATAAGGGTAAAGAAAGATAAGAACTGTATGTTCAGCATGTCAGCAATAATCATTCACCAGAACTCTGTTTTTGACGAATGTATCTTAGATTATATTTGGCATTCATGAACCTTTAACCTTCTAGTTTGTGGTTTGAAGGTTTATGTTGGTGAGATTTAAAAATTATGGTTTACTTGTCTATAACGCCATACTATGTAGTCCTAAAATAATGCAGCGAAATTCCTTTCTCAGAAAACAAGTACAAGAGAATAAAGATTAATCCTCAATTGATAAGGATTTATCAGAATTTAGGGGAAATTTGAGTTGTTTGTGACATTTAGAACCTCAAAACAAATCCAAATTACTGCTACATATCCTTGGTCTTTCCAAAGGAAGTCTTCTTCAATCTTTTTAACGCTTTTTTAATTTCATTCTTTCCTCTGTTTCACCTTAGACTGTTGCGTGCATTAGAGAGTGATGGAAGAAGGAAGTAAAAATGAAGAGAGG
>QFDD01008198.1:0-11763 GCA_006871305.1 Vachellia collinsii | reverse complement strand
AAATCCATAATATAAAACACTTGAAATATTTTTATTGAACAGAGCATGAATGATGTGTCACTCCAAAAATATGTAAGTATCCCTCTATTATTGATAGTCTCCTCCTTTAAGTATATTTTTTAAGCTTGATATTGCAGATTTGACTCATTAATGATGTGTGATGCTTACATGATTTTTTGTTTTTTCATACATATATTTAGTATTTGACATATATTTTAGAATTTATTATCATTTATTTAAGTAACTATCTAATTTGATTTGGGATTAATGATGGTCCCTTCCAATATAGGTATCTCCACTTAAACTCGAACTTGAGATCCAAAGAAATTTAAACGGCCTTACACCGCTTGACCAACTTTGTATAGGTGTTAATAAAGTATCTATTTGAGTTTCTTCCATTGAACAAAGGATAAAAAAAAAAAAAAAAAGTGATTGCTTTCTGTCATAATAAGATATTATCTTGCATTATTGATTAATTTAAGTTCAAACATGACCATGTTTGAAATGGGAATGCTTTTTTTAACATTTTTATACACATAGCTGACGTGTATTGGTTGTTTAACCTAAATTAAAGCTGCTTAAACTTGCATATAAATAGTAATTATATTTGTTTCTCTTCCTCGTTCTAATTTATAAAATTTTATATAATTTATCAAAAAAATAAAATTTTATATAAAAAATTTACAAAATTTATTTCATTTTGTTTAACAATTGTTTCAACACCAGTGCATTTCTATAAATGATATTTTATATTTTCAAAATTAAAACGATCGGATCAAATAATAAGTTACTTAATTTAAACAAAACAAGCGACAAAGACCAGATTTAAAGTTAATGTAAATGATAAGATCTTGATTAATTTTTGGGAAAATTGGGAATAAATCCCTAATTGGAGAATTTATTGGCCAATGGGACTTGAATGGATGGGGACCTAAATAGATACATAACATTTAAAGGAAAAGACAAATCTACTCTTTAAGCTCAGTTGTATATTTGTCATTTTGCACCTTTGTAGAAGCTCACTTACATGTTGAGGAAACTCAACTACATATTTTAGAAGTTTAATTGCATATGTAGAATGCTTAGTTGTATATTTTTTACTTTGCATATTTGTGAAAGTTCACTTACATTTTTAGAAAACTCAGTTGCATATCTACCATTTTGCACTTTCGTGGAAGCTCACTTGTATATTGTGAAATCTTAGTTACATATCCTGGAAGGGGAAAGAGGCAACAGGTAGCTTGCTTTCAAGCCGACTTGGCTGCGATGAATCAAGAGATCTTTTCTAGTGCTTGCTCCTTCAATATCTCTTTTCTCTTCGGTGCCATTGCTCTGGCATATCCTTCTCGCTGATGTCTCTCAACTTCTCTATGAACTCTATTTTTTTTCCCTTCACTAGGGGCAATTATATCTTTTCCACCCCACACTTATTACCCCTAAAGGACCTTTAAACTTCAAAATTTCCTATGTCTTTGTTCCCAAATAATTCTCCAATTGGGGATTTATCCATAATTTTCTCTTAATTTTTCCAAAGAATAATAATTAAAGTTACTTTCATCAAATAATAATAAAATAAAATAAATATTGCATATTGTACTAATGAAACAAGTTCTTTTCTGCAGTACAATTGTACTAAGGAAAGAAGTGTACTAACCGAAGGATTTTTTTTTCCCATTAGTTATACTAAACGAGTCTAAAAGTTGAAAACAGCCAAAGAGTTCGCTAGGATAAATTGCTAAAAATGACGAATTAATAAATATATTTGGTAAAAAAATAATGGAAAGTCTACTTTGAGGATCAACCAATATGGAAAAAAAAAGGTATAAAAGACAAACTTAAATACGAGACTTTAAGAATCCAATAATTTTTATTTATCCCTATTGCTACTTACTTAACCAATTATGTGGCCAAAGACAAACACATCTCATGGCGGTATGTGAAAATGACTGAACAATAGAAAAATGAAGTGGTTGGAACTTAAGGAATCGTCGTTAGTTATAGATTTGTGGCCTTAAACTATGCTGCAATGGATAATAATTAGGTACTTGTAATGGAGAGAATAGTTCAAGGTACCAATTCAAATGTTTGCCCGTTACTTGTCAGTCTCACTCACTGCTCTTAGGAAATGTGAAAAAAACTTATGAACTAAAAGTGTGAATTGATTACTTAGCAAACAAAAAGTTGATAATAACTAATAAAATATGGGGAGTTACTATATAAAAACTTGTTAATGATATGAAGTATGCATTTATTACTTGAGAACTAGGAATTAGTAATAGGTAATGAAAGGTTTGTGAGAATCGGCCCAAGAGTAGCACTCACATCATCCAGACCCTCTGCTAGGGTTTCTTTCTCCCTTTGGTGGAGGTTTTCGTCCCTCTCTCTCTCTGAGGATTTAGCTTGTTGTGAGTGGAGTTCCAGTGTCTCTTCCTCGGCCTATGTTGCTGGGGAGGATGTCCAATTGGGGGGTGTTTTGTTGGGTTTTTCCTTTTTTTTCTTTTTGCTTGCTTTTGCTTTCGGCTTCCATGAGCTATGATATGAGACCTGGGTTGAGGGGGTGGCCCAATCGGTGGAGAAGAGGTTCTCGACAACATTGCAGAGCAAGGGAGTTCGTTGGCCCTACGGATTGTTGGGTTTCCCTATGCCTCCTTTGGTCAATTCCACATGGGAGCACTACTCATCAATGTCCAAGAAATGGTTTCTCACCTTCGATCTGGTATGGTTTCTCAATTCTTCTCCTTCGATCTGGTTTGGTTGGGTCTGCTCGCTGGCTAGGACTCTCAAATCTGGTGCTTCGGGTAAGGTTTGGTGGTGGTGGTGTTGGTTCTTGTTTTTGGATGCTTCTCTTATCGTGTTGTTCTTGTTGTTGTTCCTTTCCACACGTTTGTGTGGAACTTGGGTATCTGTTCTTTTGGTAGCAGATAGTAATCTAGAAGGGATGGGACCGTTAAGGTAGTTCTTGAAATCTACACCCCTTAGTTCCAGCATTGTCCATGAAGTTTTTTGGTTTCTCTAGCACCGGCGTCGGTAATGACAACAGCAATGAAACTCTCTTTTGTTTTAGGGTTAGAGCTTTGGATGGTGCTGTTTGTTTGGGCTGTATTCTGTTTTGGGCTTGGGCTTTGTTTGTTTGGTTGTTTTGTAAGTTATCGTATTTTAAATGAATTTTAAATTTCTGAAAAAAAAGTAATAGGTAATGAAAAATGAGGAATGATTATATAAAACTTATGAATAACCTGAAAGCGTGGATTTATCAATTGGAAAGTGAAAATTGGTAAAAACTAATAACATGTGATGAGTGGTTATACAAAACTTGTGAATGACCTAAAAGTGCAAATTTGTTACTTGGGAAACAAAATTTAGTAATATCTAATGAAATGTGCGGAATGACTATATAAAACTTGGGAATAACATAAAAATATTAATTGGTTACTTGGTAAACAAAAAGTTGGTTATTGTATGAAATCTAAAGAACAATTATAAAAAAAAAATTTGTAAATGGCCTGAAAGTGTTGTTTGATTACTTAATAATAAAAATTCGGGCAACACTTAATGAAACGTGGGGAATGACTATATAAAAATTGTGAATGACATAAGATTGTTGACTGGCTACTTGGTAAATAAAAAGTCGGTAACAACTAATGAAATTTGGGAAATGGCTATACAAAAATTTTGAATGACATAAAATTATTGATTGGTTACTTGGTAAATAAAAAGTCTATAATAACTAATGAAATGTGAGGAATAACTATAAAAAAAACTAGTAAAGGCCTTAAAAGTATTGATTGATTATTTGATAAATGAAAGTTGATAATATATAATGAAATGTAGGGCATACTTATTTAAATGTTGTCAATGAGCTCATTTGCAACTAGCCGACTGTCAAAGATTTGGTTTCGGTGGGGGCTATGAAGCCAGTGGCTGGTCGTCGTTTGATTACTATGAGAGGTTGTTGCTTTTTTTTTTTTTTAAAAAAAAAAAGTATGGAGGCATTTGTATCTTTTTGCATGAATTTGGAAAAGCCCAATTTGGGATGCCACATTTCTTGTCATTATGCAATTATGTCTCACCTCTATATTATTTATCATGTTTCAAGGTCTATTTATGTCATTTTCACTAATATATACAAATATTATATATTAATATGTGTCATATTTATAAATACACGTGTATATATTAATACAAATATTATTTTTAATAAATAAAATTATACTTTAGTATTTAATCTTATTTATTTAATTTCTTAATAAATGAGTGAGCACATGAATATATGTTAATATAAAAAATAAAAAATAGTGCGTGTAAGAAGTTGAAAATGAAAGCCAATTATAGTGTAATCACATGTATTGATAAATTTTAAAAAAATATTTTTATTTTAAGGTAATGTATACATCAACAATAAAAAATAATTTAAAAATAAATTTCAATACAAATTCTATTATTTATATTTTTAGCTGTAAAATTAAATTTTATTTTAAACTATAAATTTATAAAACAATTAAATTATATTATTCATACTATGTTTTAAGATTGTATTAAAGAATTATATATTATGATATAAATATATTGCATAGATAAAAGTATATTTAATTAATATTTGGTGAATGTTGTAAATAAACTGATAGAGGAACAAGTGACATCTTACAAGGCAGCCAGCCAATATGGCATCATACATGGCAATCATGATGTTTATATTGTACAAGAAGAGTCTGAGCAAGGCGAAAATCTCTTCATGGCACAAAGGACCCAATCATCAAACTCATAAAATAATGTTTTGGCTTCAATTAATTACAATAAAAGCTCATAATGTTACTATATATGTTGAGGGTGTAAATATGCCTAAACCATGCATATTTAGGGCCACATACATGATTTTACAACCCATGGAAGCATGAGCAAAGGGGCAAAGCATGAAAGTCCATGAAATTGTTGTAATATATAAGTATGGAAGAAGTTCAAGATGATGTACAATGTCCATGTGCAGTTTAAATTGTAGAATGGACTTGAAATATTGTGTGACAACATGAACCTTGGTGAAGGAGCATAAATGATGTTCAAGAGCATTCAAAAAATATCTAGAAGCTGTCATTATGCATTAATTTTGATTTAATTTCATTTTTAAAGTTTTCTTTTTATTTTCTTTAAACAAGGTCATTTGGTCAAAGATTTTTTTAGAAGATTTTGTCTTAGTTTTCTATCTTTAGGTAGCAAACTTTTTCTTGAAATTTAAATTGTTTCCTATTTTTTTTATACTTGAAAGTATTATTATAGCAATAGAGGCTTAGATTTTTTTTTTTTTTTATTCTTGAGTATTCTATGGTATTATATATGTAACCTACAGTTTTTGTACATCATTTTCAAAAATAGAATAGATAAGATTTTTGTTCTTTAAAAAATTATATTCTCTTGTGTAATATTTGCTTGCATCTTTGTATCTTGGTGATAATACAATCACAATATCAAGAAAATGATCAACCTTGTGGTGTTCTTATAGCTAGGGTTGTTAGAAACATATTCTCTTAAAAGTCCTACATTTGATCATCCATCTGTATTTTGCGCTTAAGGTTACAGGAGATAGGTTTTCTTGGGGTTTCATTATGATCTTACACTTGTATGTAGCTTATCCATCCATGATGCCCTTATCAAGAGGCTAAAGATGCCATATGGACTTCAATTTGCTGCATTAAAGACCCATAATTGTAGTATACACGCTGAGTGTATAATCATGCATATTCATACCATATGTACGGTTTAACAAACCATGGAAGCATGAGCATGTAGAAAAGCATAAATATCCACGAAATTGGTGTAACGTAAGCCAGAAGCCCAACAAAGATGATGTAGTAGGCACATGTGCAGTTTAAGTCAAAGAATTCACTTAAAATACCATGTGACAATTATGTGCCTTGGTGGAGAAGCATAAATGACATTTAATAGCATTCAAGAAGCATCTATAAGATGGCATTGTGCATTAATTTTGATGTATTTTAAAATTTTATTTTTTTATTTCCTTTGAATAAGGCCATTTGGTCAAATATTGTTTTAGATGATCTTGTCTTAGTTTCTTATCTTTAGGCAGTAGACTTTTTCTTCAAGTTTAAGTAATTTCCTATTTTCTTTAGGATTGAATGGTGTCAATTAATCAATCAATCAATCATCATAAAGACATCATTATAACGGTAAAGGCATCATTTAAGTAGGCTTGAATGATGTCCATGTTGTACAACAAAAGTTTGAGCAAGTTGAGGATCCTCTTCATGACACTAACACTATAAAAAAACATGAAATTAGCCACGAAATTACCGACAGAATTTTGATTTTTCACAGAATGAAATTTTCAACCGAATTTGTTTTGTCTCTAAATTCACTGTCACAAATTGTTTACCGACAAAATTTTAATTTCGTCACAAATTACCGACAGAAATTTCGCTACGAAATTTCCGACGAAATATTCTCCACCAGCAGCAACCTCACAGACAGGGCCGCCACGTGTCACCTTCACCAATCACCACGTGTCGCCACCTGATAAATCCACAATTTTGCCTCCTTCAGGAATCGAACCCTCGACCACCTGTGCACGCACATGATCCCTTGCTAGTTAAGCTGCAATGACATTGTGTCTTCTAAACGCATATTTAAATATATTTAATATTCTACTGCATAATAAATTATTTACACTTATAATTATATGCACACACATATATTTAATACACACACACACACGAGCGCACACATATAATATTATTAGAAACTAAAAATAAATTGAATGATAATTCTAATTTATGTGTTTATTATTTTATATATTTTCATTTTATTTTATATATAATATATTATTGATTGGACAATAATTTTTATATATTTATATGATTATTAATTTCATATTGTTCATTATTTTAAAAATATTGGTTTCAATATAAAATTTATTACAAATAAAAAAATATTATTTCTAATATTTTCATATTTAATATTCATTTTAATTAATATATTAATTAATATTTAATAATAAATAATAAAATAAATAAGAAATTTAAATTAGAAATTAATAATAATTAAATTTGCTACAGAATTAGTCACGGAAAATTTTTGACAGATTACTGACAGAATTAATCACTGGAAAAATTTCGTTGGAAATTTAATGTTTTTTGTTGTGTAAGGACCCAATCATTATAACCCATCTAATAACATTTAGGTTTTAATTAGTTACAATAAAAACCCATAACATTACTATATGTGCTGAATGTGTAAATGAGGCCTTAACCATGCACATTTAGATCCACATGAATGAGATTTTACAACCTATAGAAGCATGTATAAGCATGAAAAAAAAGCTCAAGATGCATACAAGATGTGGGGATTGGAGGGTATAATGGAATATTAAAATTTTTCCAATCCCTTCCTTAGATCTATTGAATGTCGTATAGTTAAAAAGTATACATTTCTTGGAGCATTTTCTTTTTTCCCCTCATTCGGTTTAAAGAAGTCAACAACCATGATAAGCTTCCACTATTAGTATCCATACAAACATCTTTTTAACACGAACGCGTGTTGGCACCTCAACATTTGAGTCTAGGATCAACTCTCTAATCTCCTTCTCCTTCTCGTTCTCAGTTTTTCTCTTGTTTCTAATTTCGATTTTTAGATGTGACAATTGAAAAAATTCTGGCAATCTATTTGTAGACATTCAGAACCTATCTTTTTAAATTTCTAAATCAATCTTTATCAATTTCAAAATTCAAATATTATGATAAACTTTTTAAATCTGAGAAATTAAATAAAAGGTGATTTAATTTAAATATGTTCAACATATTTAATTTAACCAATTTATTTAATTTGATAAGGAGCTAACGATGATAGAATTTAATTTATCTTCACAAATTAAAAACAAGATATAATATCAAGATTGATCTACCTTTTTTTGTTAACAAGAATGATCTATTTAAATTAAATCCAATATTTAATTTATTTTTATAAATTAAATCCAATTGGATTCAATGTTGGCTCAAAAGTTTTCAAATCATAATAATATTGCTTCGACCGTTATCTAAATTAAGTTTCATTATTAGTTGACCAAATATGTTAACCTAGCAAGTCTATATGCCATCCACGTCAATTCTTTTATAAATGCCATATATATAAATCAAGAAAAAAATTAAAACAAAATTCCCCACATGAAGGATCAGAAGAAATCAAAGAGGTTGAAACATGGCGGATTTGTTCTCAACAACTCCATTTGTGGGTCTTGTATCTAGTAATCGAGTCTTCTTTGTACTCCAAAGATGTCAAAATGTGTGGGAACCTCTTCAATTTTCTTTTCTTTTCTTTTCTTTTTTTTTTTGCCAGGGAAAAGATATTCATAAACAAAGAAAGATACATATATGGTTCAAAGAGAAAGAAAGACAAAATATACAATCCAAAAGTTAACTATGGTCATCAAAAGTAGAAACAAGATCTTCCTCCATAATTTTCCTCAAGGAAGAAGGGGGTCTCCAAATCCAATCAGACGGACATGACCCGAACAATGAAGCTCTCGCAACCCAGTCGGCTATTGAGTTTGCTTCCCTGGAAATCCACAAAAAATTGTGGTTTCTGATTAAGTTCCTTTTATCAAGGATATTCTTAATAATGATATCACATTTCCAATTTGGACTATTGGACCCCTTATTTAGGCAGTTGACTAGAGATTGATTGTCAATCTCAAAAGTCACCTCATCGAGGTGATTGGCAACCGTATAGTCAAGGGCTTTATGCAAAGTTATGCATTCCATCATAAATGGAAACTCTGACACAATCCTTTTGCTAAAACCATATAAGATCCATCCATTCGAATCACGAACGACTATAGCTATTTATGCTATTCTTATCTCTACTAAAAGCTCCATCAACATTAAGTTTTAGTGTATTACCTTCAGGGAGCTGCCACTTAGATTTAGGTTGTGGAGAAGTATTTGACATGCCCTCAGCGTTATGTGTCCAGTTTTTGGCCTCCCAGTATTCCTGTAAGAGCTAACCTGCATGAGTGAAAGTGAATATAGGGTCAGGGGGCAGGTTCTGGTAGATAAAATCACATCTTCTTTTCCAAATCTGCTAGAGCAACATAGTAAGGTAAGCTTTATTCCAATCAATTAGATTGGCATTACAGAGCATCCAATTGATCCAAGCATTAATATCAATTACATGGTCGAACTGACTACGAAGAGAGAAGCAGCTGCCGAACCAGGTTAAGGCAACCCAGTCACAATAAAGGAAGAGGTGAGTTAAAGATTCTGGGTTATCATTGCAAATAAAGCATAAATTAATCGAAGCACAATTACAATTCTGTAAATTTTGCATAGTAGGAAGGGCATTAGAGAGGAGTTTCCGTATAAAATTTCTAATTTTATAAGGGACCTTCAATTTCCAGACTTCCTTCCACATGCTCCTATGGTTTAGAAGAGATAATTCAGCTATAAAGTTATCACCATCACTTACAATCTTCATAGCTGTTATGTATCCCTCTTTAACCGTATAACTACCCTTTGCTCCCCCTGTCCACAGCCATCTGTCAGCCCTTTTGGAGGTTGCAACTGGAATATTTTTTATCACACTACATTCAAGCTCAGTAAGGAAAGATTCAACTAAGCTCAGGTTCCACTCTTTGTCAGCAAGAAGCTCAGAAACTCTAAGATTTGAAAGTGAAAGGTAGGGACAAGGAGATAATAATTTGAAGTCTCTTGAGTCACTAACCCAAGGATCACCCCAAACCTTAGTCCCCCCCCTTGCCAATACTAATCAAGGTGTTACCATTGAGCACTCTTCTCCCTTCCAGTATACTATTCCAAATCCACAAAGCCCTTCCCCCCTTTCTAGCTTCAAGGAAGGTACAATTTGGGAAGTATTTTCCTTTTAGGATTTTTACCCAAAGCTGTTCTGGTTCTCTAAGGATTCTCTAGCCCAGCTTTGCCAATAAGACAAGGTTAAAAGTTTCAAAATCTTTAAAACCTATACCCCCATCCAGTTTGTCATCTTTTAACCTATTTCTAGAGACCTAATGAATTTTCCTCTTGTCTTCTGACTCTTTCCACCAAAAACTAGAAATGGTTTCATCAAGTTTATTTCAAAGTAGATTTTGGGAAAAAGGAAACATGACATAGGGTAAATAAGGATAGAGTTAGCGATAGATTTTACCAGTACCTCTTTTTCGGCATCAGACAAGAAATTTTTCTGCCAGCTCTGCATCCTTTGCTTGAGTTTGTCAATAACAAAGCTTATTGCTCTAGATTTTGAGCTCCCCTAAGTGATGGGGAGTCCCAAATAATCCTCAGGCAAGTCTGTAGCAGCAACTTGGAATAAATGTCCTATTTCCTCCTTCATAATATCAAAAATAGAGTTAGAGAAGTAAATGCAAGATTTATGGACATTCACAACTTGCCCTGAAGCTTGGCAATACATGTCTAAAATGTATTTCATGTTTCCACCATTATCCAAATTTGCTTGGAGGAAAAACACTGAATCATCTGCAAACAAAGAGTGAGTGATTGTGGGACAAGAAGAGATCAATCTGATTCCTTCTAATGAACCTCTTTGTTCAAATTTCTCAATCGTCCTGGAAAGAACGTTGCTTACAAGAATGAATAAGTAAGGAGATAATGGATCCCCTTATCTTAAACCTCTCTTAGGCATAACTTCAGAGTCGTGCTTCCTGGACAACATGATTGAGAAATGGACAAAAGATAAGCACCAAAAGATTCTACAGTCCCACTCATCAAAAAACCCAATTTCTTAAAAACTGCAATTAAGAAGTTCCACTCAACTCTATCAAAGGCTTTATTCATATCAAGCTTCAAAGCAAGTTCATAAGAGTTTCTATTGGTTTTCAAATGATGAAAGGATTCATGGATAACAATAATATTATCCTGAATCATCCTTCCAGGCATAAAGTGTAACATCCTAAATTTTATTTTTGTGCCTTAAATATAATTAAGCAATAATTATTTAAGATAAAAGAATTCATTAGGTAATTATAATTTTTCTTTAAAAAAATATAAAAATAAAATAATAATAGTGAATAGTGAAAATAAATAATATAATATAATATTATATTTTAAAAAAAAGGGGGAGACGGACGAAAGACGAAAATTTAAAAAAAAAAATGAATGAACAGTAAGTGTCGGCCAAAATGAATAGTAAATGAATAAAATAATATTATATTATATTATAATAATATATTATATTATATTATAATAACAAAGGTTCATGGGAAAGGAAGAAGAGACAACGCGTGGGCTGTTCACGGAAAATGAGGAAAAGTAAAGAAGAAAAGTAAGGAAAAGAAGAGTGAGGCGCAGGAGTGTCGTGCAAGGGGTTTATAAATACCCCAGCTCTCCTTCCTCTCTCGTCATTTGCTTCCGCAGTAGAGAGGGAGGAGGTGCGTCGATGAATCTATTATGTTGAGATAATTTAGGTAACGAAAATCTCTTCTTTCTAATAAACTTCATTATGAAAGTTGTTCTATGTATTTTTATCTTTTTAATGATGTTAATTTTATTCTTATCAGAAGAAATTTTTAAAGTCAGTATTTGGAAAAGTACTGAGTTTCGGTTATATAAGTCTATAGTAATGAAGAGATATTTTAACTAATAACTTTATATAAATTGTATTTTTGATTTGGTCATTTTATTATTTTATAATGATTTGTTATAGAAATAGATTTAACAATTGTTATTTTTAACTGTTGAATTAGTTAAAATTTTTATTAGGAATAATATTAATATTTTCAATAATTTA
>QFDD01008197.1:0-13832 GCA_006871305.1 Vachellia collinsii | reverse complement strand
ACAATACACTTCCTATAATCAGGAAAAAGGAATCTGGAATGTCCACATGGGGTCAAGTCATTTTGTGTGTGTGTGTGTGTGTGTGTGTGTGTGTGTGTGTGTGTTTTTTTTTTTTTGGCTCAAATGCATAAGTCTACACCTTCCAGTGAGGTCCATAATCACATTTATGCAGATTTATATATGACAGACTATCTAACTGAGTTTTTGTTCAGAATTAACCATGCAACTAGGAGGGGAAAAATAATACAAGAGGCCAAAGCACTGTGCGCGCGCGCGCGTGTGTGTGAGAGAGAGAGAGAGAGAGACAAGCAACTGGAAAACAAAATTAATCTAAAAGGGAAGGCAGTGGGATGAAGAATAACCATGTTGGGTCTTGTCTGAACCATTCACATAACATTATGAATTATTTAAAAATAAATAAGAAATTAATTAAGAAAGCAAGAAAAAGAAAACAAAAGTGGATGAATGAAAGTGGAAAAGCAGATAGAGAAGCACATGCTAATGAATATTTCATGAAGCATATGCATATGGGAAGCTTCAAAAGGGAAGGGAATCAAGCAGACAAACACACAACAAAATGACTGATTTATGTGTTAGTCTTAGCTGTAATCTCACTCAACTTCCTCTTCATTTGTACTTTATTATATTTTTGCAATAATTTTTTGTTTGTTGAATATTGACAAATCAAATATGATTTGCCTCACTAAACCGATTCCTGACACAAAAACCATGTAACCATTTAAGTTTAATTGATTTTAGCTTATATTTTCTGAACATCTTAATGCTTTGTATCATTATTTTAAAGTGAGGTCAGTATAATGATTCTCCTCAAAGTGTTTGTTTATAAAGCTGAATCTTTCAAGTGCAATGTATTTCTAACCCTCAAGTTCGCCATTTAGAAGATTGTGCAAAGATTTGTGCAACAATATAGTTCGGTTGTTAGTGGGCAATGAAGTAGTAAAAAAGTGGAAATAAGGATTGATATGTACAAGTTCATGAATCTGGGTTTGCGATGTTTAAGAAATAACAATTATTATGAGAAAGATCATTTATATGGTTATAGCCATTCATACTTGATTATTCCAATAAAATCTTAAAAAATATGCTTATGTTGTAATATATGGGTTCCTTGAATTTGAAATCCTAAAGTGGAAAATTTCCAAAATGAACAAAAATAAAGGCAGTCTAATTCTGATATATGTTTTCCTTTTTTATCTTTTTCTTTATGGAGATATTGCATTTTACTCGCTATAGTTAAATTCTGATAACAGAATTGGAACATATACTTCAAAAAAATAACAAAATATTTCCATCTATTAATTATATCAAAATAGTTATTAAAGACACACAATAGAAAACTTCTTATTATGTTTATAAAGTTTCCATGAGGGAACATAGCATCAAGACTCATTAGTTCAAATCTTTTTTTTTTTTAAACATATGCATCAATTCATAGAAGCAATTTTATTTGAAGTAATATCATATATTGGTATTAAATATGAGTCCATTTTCTTATAGAGATTTAAATTTTGATTCGTCATATTATATATCTTCCACTAAATCTATCCTTCCGATTAATTTCGTTATATGAAATCAATTTTTTTTTTAAGCCGAGCGTATCAACCCTCTACGTCATTCTTTGGGCCACATGGCCTATATATATATTGCCAACGACTTAACCCTATATTCTCCTTTTGCCAACATTACACTATTTTTTTTTTTTTGGGTTTTGGTTACGCTTTCATTTTGGTTGTTAAACTACAAAACGCAGGATACGTGTCACTGCAATTGGGCTTATATTTTTATTTAGCCAGAAAGTACATGTTGTATTTTAAAGGCCCATGGCATTCTACTGTATTTTATTAAAATCATTTTCTTATTCATTTAAATATTTTTAGAAAAATTATTTTTTATCTATACTCTTCAATAAAATAAATTAGTTAATTTCCATTACACTATCTAAATACAATATAAAACCTTAAAAGGCGTAAAGGTCAACACATGTGCCAATGACTGATATAAAAATGCCGCAACTATACCTAATAGCATAAAATTTTTCTTTTTAAATGTGTTAGATCTCATTTATAATCTCAGGTAATTTGTCTATAACATTTTAACTTAAAAACCACACTATCCCTATAACTTTGGTTTGTTTAAAGAGTTTGTCTAAATTATATTCTATTAATTTTACTGTCTATTATTTATATGATATTAGCATATAAAAATTGTTTATATTAAAATTTCATTACACTACTCTAAATCAAATGACATTGAAAAATACAGGCATTTTCTTACCATCTAAAGAATTTCATATTTGTAGTGGTCATCATCTGACAGGAATATATATATATATATATAGTGCGTATATAAACTAAAGTGTATCGCATATATGGAAAAAAATTATTTACTATAGACTAAAGTATAATAGTATATGGCTTTACTGTGCCACGTAAAATATCCATCTGCGGATAAGCCGCAAACGACAATGGCCGAGCCTGATCGATACAGATAGAGAGAAAGTTAGCTGCTTCCTGAGAGCTATGGCCAACCTTGCAGTTCCTCTCCCTCGTAACCCCTTTTCCGTCCCCTATTCCTCCCCAAAACGCTCCTTTCTCGCTAATTCTGTGCCCCGCATCTCCATCGCCGCCCGTTGCTCTGGTCTCTCACTCTTCATTATCTTTGTTGCTTTCTCGTGTTTGTCGAATTTGCTTCATTTTTAATGGAATTTCGTTCTGTTTCTGGAAATTTGTTGCTTATGTTTCCTAAATATAATGTGTGGTGTCATTAGGTGAGTTGGATAATGGCTCTGAGACTAAGGAAAGGTTAGTTACTTTCAACAATGTCCAGAACTTGACCTGTGGTATTCTTGCTGCTTGGACTGTGACTGCTGCTGCTGCTTTTCCCGTTATTGCCGCTAGCCAGGTTCGCAGCGTAAACTGGCGTTCAATTTGAATGGTGATGGCGAATTTAGTTGTGTTAGCTTCGCTAAACATCTTCGTCAGAATTTAGAGCGTTTTTTTAATCCCCTTTTGCCCCAAAGTTCCGATCAAGTAGGTTAATGTGTGTGTCTCATCTCTGTCAGTAAGTCTATCTGACTATCTCCATCCCGTGCAATGATAATGGAAGATCATTGTTGGTTTTCTCTTGACCCTGTATCCACATTGGCTAGTGTTTAGTGGATTCCTTGATTTGCTGCTCTTTACAGTTTGCACCTCAGACTTCATGAGAATTCAGAGTTGACCTTTCTATGTGACTGTTTGTCAAAGCCTTTAGAAATCACGTTCATGTTAGAAAAGTAGCTTCCAATGCTAATGGCAAATATCAGTTGGTCCTGATCAGTGTGAGGCTGCCATAGGACGTGGACGGTTGAATGGTGATGTGGCAATATGAAATGAGATGTTAGCCTACTAGCAACCCCTCTCTCTTTTCAATAATGAAGCAAGTTATATACACTAATAGGAGATGGGGTGGGAACTAAACAAACTTGCATAACTCGCCTTTAATTCTAGGATCAATAATATTCAAATTGACAGACCTGAAAGAAATTGGGACATTCTTAGTTTGTTTTCTTAAATTGTTGTTCTCAAAACTGAAAATTGTCCCTGACAAGTGAAGCCATTATCATTTTGGTCTCTCAGGTGCTAGCCAATTAAAACTAAATAAAAGGTGTAACACTGGCCATTTGTCGTACTCGAACTTCAGTCTCTACTCTGTCCTCGGAGATAAATCGTATTGATAATGACCTTTTAACCAATTTGTCCATTGATTCATTACAGAATTGGGAGCACTCTTGTTTTAGGTTTGGAATGAGATATTCCTTGTACTCCAAAAAAATAATATTTTATTTCATTCATAAGAAAAAGAGGTGTTCGATAATATTCAAAAACGGATCTGGACATTTGAAGGAATACGAGGTTTATTGTCTGTCCTGTGTTGTCAGATACCATCCTCATTGTTTAAGGCTTTCTATTTGCCATCAAGGCCATCTATATATCTCTTGCCAATATCCACGATTTTTCTCAGTAAGACCTGTGGTGCTTTCAGTTTCAGAAACATAAGAAATGATCTAGGCCTAGTGAGATATTTTATTATATTATGACGCCTATCTTCAAAAGAAGTAGAGAAACAGAGAACACAATCCCCTTTATGTATTATTTTCTTGCAGAGGCTGCCTCCATTGTCAACAGAACCCAATCGTTGTGAGCGTGCATTCGTAGGTAACACAATTGGTCAGGCAAATGGAGTTTATGATAAACCCTTAGATCTTCGGCTCTGTGATTACACAAATGAAAAAAACAACCTAAAGGGGAAGTCTCTATCCGCAGCACTCATGGCAGATGCAAAGTTTGATGGAGCAGACATGACGGAAGTTGTGATGTCAAAGGCTTATGCTGTTGGTGCTAGCTTCAAAGGTAACAAATCAACTTGGTTTACTAATTTGTGATCTTTGAAAATCATCTACTAGTTAGCTTGTTACTGTAGGTTTGTGAGTTTCAATATACAACAGGGAGTGCTTTTTAAAGCTCTCAAGTTAAGTGCTTTAGGATATAGTAAATGTGTTGGCTTCCAGCCAGTGAATTTTGACCCTGAAAAATGTGGTTCAGTGTGATTAGCGAATGAGAAAAATTTTCACTCTGATAAGAATAAAGATGAAATCAGAGCATGCCAGCGAACATGATCTGTATATCTAATGTTTTAAGGAATTGGGTTAAGAGTTGATATCAAGTCCAATTATACACTTGTTTTCAAAAGTCTAACTGAGCTCAATAATGATCTTTGGCATTTATCTTCAATCGTCGAATGAAACTTTGATCTACAATGACCTTGTTCTTCTGCAGGAGTGGATTTCTCAAATGCGGTATTGGACCGTGTGAACTTTGGGAAAGCTAACCTTCAAGGAGCTGTGTTCAAGAACACAGTACTGTCAGGGTCCACATTTGATGAAGCAAAGTTGGAAGATGCAGTATTTGAGGACACTATTATAGGTTACATTGACCTTCAGAAGCTATGCACAAATAAAACTATAAGTGATGAAGGGAGAGCTGATCTAGGATGTAGGTGAATTGAGTAGAACGATTGCTATATCTTAAACCAATCAGAGCATTGGATCTCTGCTCTTCCTTTATAATTAATGTATTCTCTCATTTAATTCCTTTACTGACAAATTGTATACAATGGTATTGTTATGTCTAATTGCATTATTTGTCGTTCTTCTCCAGTTTCCACCAGCAACTCAAATAAATAACCTTTTTGGATCGGCTATCAGATTTTGTTAAGTTTGCTAAGTTATTAGAAAAGGACATATTATTTTTTATGTCAGATTGGCGCAAAGCGCATCTGGTGTAGTGGTATCATAGTACCCTCCCACGGTACTGACCGGGGTTCGATTCCCCGGATGCGCATGGTTTTATTTTAATTTAATTTGTCACTTTTGGAAAAAAAATTTCATTAATATAAATATATTTTTTTATGCAATTTAACAATATGGTTTGAAGACGAAATTATTTAATTTTAGGTTTAAATTTCACTATTACTAACTTAACTAGCATGATGTCTTCAGCCAACTAACAATACGTCTTCAACCGTCCTTTCTTTCTACTGAATCAATGGTCTCACTTTAAAAACTTTAACTATATAAAATTGCTAAAATATCCCTTTCTATGTTTATAAAATTGCTAAAATATCCCTTTCTATCTTTATAAAATTTCTTTTCCCTTATATATTTCTATCTTCATCTTCCTCATCCAACTACCCGAAGCACAAGCAGCACCAACCCCACTTTCGTTTCCATGAAAAGCTTATTTTTATTTTTGAGTAATGCAATCGCAGATTTTTTTTTTCCAAGTAATTCCTATTATATTTGAATCCCATGGAAAAGCCAATATGTTTGGACTGGCAAGGATGATTCTCATAATTTTAGACTTCTCAAGTTCATGTTTGATCTAAGACATTAATTTATACAAGTTTAAAAACTGTTTATTGTGATGTAAATGCACCTATATTTTGCCTTTTCTTTTTTTCCTTTTTTATCTATGACCTGTTCAAAGCACAGTACTGTTTTGTATGTTGTGAAGTTGTATATACTTTAGTTAACTTTGAACTATGATTAAATTAATAAAACAGTGTGGTTTATATTGAAATTATTATAACGCACTTAGGCATAAAAATCTGACCCTCAATTTAAAATAAAGTGGCATGCCATGTCATCATGATAACAGACAGGCCGATCAAAGAACATGTCTTGCCACTGTGGGATGGATGGAAATTTAATAGCTGCACTTTGAGGGACTTAAATGATTAACATGGTCCAAACTTTTTGAATCCTTATCCTTTATATTATAAACTATCTAAAATAATACAAAAAAGGTAAAAAAAAACATGTTAGAATATGTATATATATAATTCTATTATAAAAATAGATAAAGTATAACGGCATGCATCTGTTATCTGCTTTATCACTCCATGATTGGGGGGAGAAAAAAACTTCAAACTTGTCACCTCATCTATGATCTATCTCATAATCTATATGATAATTCAGAGGCATAAATTATGTATTATTTTTATTTCATTTTTGCCGAAATTTATTTTATTCCATTCATCAACTGAAATTAAACTAATATACCAATCGGTTTAATGTTAAATTCGAAATAAACTGAGATAGGAAAAAATCGAATAGTTTTAAAACTAAAAAGAATACAATACCTTGACTTTAAATAAGGAAAAATAAATTGAAACTTCAATGAAATAGAAAAATGGAAATAGGAGAAATTATAAGATTTCATCAACAAATAACTAATTTCAGGGTTTGGCAGCATATTTTAGGATGCGCAGTTTGAATTTGGCATGTCTTTCTTTCACTATCGATGCATTGATGAGACAGCTCCGAAAGAGGCTAAAAAAAAAATGAGACAGCTCCAAAAAGCCCCGCGTTTACCTATGTTTTCATTCATTAACTTACTTTTGAGACTTTAATTAAACCATAATAAGTATAAATCCTCTAATAACATGACAAATGTTTAATTTATTCAGAGAATTATGCAGTTAGCACTAGAAACCAAACAGGTAATATGCATTATTGATGGATACCCGGGAATGAAATTTCAGCCGCTACTGGATAAAGAGCATATTTATTAATCAATTCTCAAAATTAAATTCACACAAATCGAGATAAAACTCTCTCACATATTTATCTCAGATTGTGTGAAATCACTTTTCAATGTTTTATTATTTTTCAAACATGCTCAAAGAATAGGATGAGGTGAAAGAGGGTTTTATCTCTATGCGGGGAAGTGTGAAGCATTAGGAATGACATGCACTGGGAGTCCACTAGCCTAATCAACCACGATGCTTGATTGACTAGCCTTGCACTTTTGGTTGTTGGGCTTGAACCAACTTTTAGCTGCCATTCCATGAGTACCTACAATTCCTTTCAGATTTTAGCCTCTTAAGCGGACCGTCAAATGTCAACCTCACATAACCAACAAAACAGTTCTTCTCATCATTCACTCATTACAAATTAACAAACTCTTTTGATTACCTAAAATACCCTAATTAACTAAAGCTTCATGTTTAAAACCTGAGGCCTTTTCAAGTCATTTCCCTAGTTTGCGGCCTCGATTCAACTGGCACATGCTTCCAATTACATGAGGAAGTGGTCGCTTTAACTCTACCTTGGCGGCAGTTTGGGCTGAGAAAGTGGTTGCTTTAACTCTACCTCGGCGGCACTTTGGGCTGGGGCTTTTTGGACAATCTCGTACTTCCCAGTTGTTATATATGTTATGGAACTACGGGATATGGAATTGTATTTGAGCAGGATTGCTAGATTCGCACACAGTGAGGGGGGCACAGAGATTAGAGATTGGAGTTCCCCTTTTTAAAGTTTCTTGCTCAAATGAGTATTCCAACCACAGCTGCAGTTTGCATCAGATCAGTGTGTAACATGGTGTCTCTGAGCCTGAGATGCTCACTTGAGCAAGCAATCTTAGAAAGTGGGAGGCTGTTGATTTTTGTTGTCGTCACCTTCTGTGCCATTCAAGCTTTGATCAATTGTCAGATAAGTTTTCAAGTTTCTCCCTTCTTTTTGGCTAACCTGCCAATCATCAAATGGATTCCATCACTTTCTTTCACTGCTAGAATATGTTATAGCCAAAGATATGTTATAGCTGTCATTATAATTCAAAGCCTCGTAAGGTTTTAACTTTTAAGATTCTGTTTGAACATAGACTGAGACAATTACTGGTTGTTTTGCTTTGTTCTTCCTCTCTTTTTTTCCTTTCCTTCCTCTTTTTTGTTTCAATGAAAATCTATGAAAAATTGTTGATAGTGTCTTTTTTTTTTTTTTTCGCCTTTCAACATTAAATGGCAAGAAACACACCAAGAGCTCATTGGCATCTTTCGATAGAATTACGAATTTATTGGAAAAAAGTGACGTAATGCGAAGAAAATTAGCTGACAACAGAAGAAAAGAACATGTAAGGAAAGAATAAGAAAAAGAATCGACAGCAGATTCTGATGCGCCGTCCCTCGTTTTGTAGTTACCGACGAGAAAATGCTGCTAGTTGAAATTTTAAAACGAGGCAAAAAATGGGGTCACTAACACAAACCTCAGAAGCATTGGAGCCTAACACAAACATAGAACACACACCATAAAATCTAAAATGTGCACTAACAATTTAATGAGTTTAGTCCATGAGCATACAAATTAGTTGACAGATAAATCTATCGTACTGTACCTGATTTGAGCAAACTTCGCCAAGACGGTGGGGTTGAAGTGCAGCAACATGACTCTATCTTCTAGGCAGAATACTCGCAGATCTCCTTTTTTACTTTCCACCTATTATTTTATAAGTGAGAGGTTCAAAGATGAAGATTTGTAATAATACCTTACCCATCGTGGGAAGGAAAGGTTGTTCGTCTGTCCGACCGACTGAAAGAAATATCTGAACTGTGCACTTTCGTATTATTTAGTATCTGATAGAACCAGAAGTGAACACAAACATAGATCAAGCTCGCATAGACGAAAATGGTTAGTGCCGATAATGATTATAAAATAAAAAGGAGATTCAAAGCCCAAAAAGATAATAGGGGATGACAATTTAATTCACATAAGCAGGCACAAACAGGAAGCTTTCTCACAATCCCACCCAAAGAAGATCCTGAACAGGAAGAATTCCCACTCGTCACAAAGCAAGGTATCTTGGGATTACTTCATCAATGGCATCCTCGAATTCACCACCATTCATCATCATCATTGCCTGCAGCCATGGAGAAGGCTGTTGGAGCATCCTTTCCTTCTATACTCAAAGGATATATACTTCTACTTTCACTGTCTCTCATCCAAGGTATGCATAATGCATAGTTTCCCTTCCAAAATTGTAGCTTCTATACAAGATATAAAAATCTAGTGATCTATGTTGTTCAGGAATACAAGGAATTGGGGTTAATTATGGCACGGTAGCAAATAATCTTCCCCCACCATCTCAAGTTGCAAAGTTCCTCTCAGAATCCACCATCATCAACCGTGTGAGACTCTTCGATGCTAACCCAGAAATGTTGCAGGCATTCGCTCATTCGGGGATTGAAATTTCAATTACAGTCCCTAATGATCTAATCCCCCACCTTACTAACCTAACATTTGCCCAACAATGGCTGAACACCAGTGTGCAACCTTTCGTCGCCGATACCAACCTCATCCGAATACTGGTTGGCAACGAAGTCATATCCACAGCGAACAAACTCCTAATCAGCAACCTCGTCCCCGCCATGCAAACTCTTCATACAGCCCTCATCGGATCCTCCCTAGACCAGCAAATCAAAATATCGACGCCGAACTCGTTAGGCATATTGTCGAACTCAAGCCCACCTTCCACCAGTAGGTTCCGACAAGGCTACGACACTCATGTGATTGAACCGATGCTTAGTTTTCTAGAGGCCACCGATTCTCCCTTCATGGTTAACCCTTACCCGTTCTTCGGTTTCACCGTCGAAACCCTAGATTACGCACTTTTCCGGCAGAACCCCGGGGAGGTAGATCAAAATACTGGGCTTCGATACACGAACATGTTAGATGCGCAACTCGATGCTGTTTACTCAGCCATGAAGGATTTGGGCTTTGAGAGCCTAGAGATTGTTATTGCAGAAACGGGCTGGCCCACTGTATGTGAAGCCCAACAATATGGCGTCGACCCAAGTTCCGCTGCTGAGTTCAACGGAAACGTCATCCGCCACGTGTCTTCCGGGGCTGGAACGCCTCTCATGCCAAACCGGACATTCGAAACGTACATTTTTGCGCTTTTCGATGAAAATCTAAAGCCAGGCCCACTTTGTGAGAGGAACTTCGGGTTATTTAGGCCCGATATGACACCAGCCTACGATGTTGGGCTTATGAAGAATACAGTAATACTACCGGCGGCGGCAGGTGCTCCTTTGAGAGCATTTATATTAACCGTGGTTGTGTCGAGCTTGATTGGGTTGTGGGCTTGAATGAGACAGGCTGGGTGTCATGTCTGATGGGCCCACATCAAGGCCCATGATCTGCCCATATGAGAATCAACTGTGGGCTCTGCCCCATACAGAGGCTAGCCCAGAAGCAACACAGAGGAACGAAGACAACATTCGTGGGCCGATTCAAGAAGGTGGAGATTGCGCGGCACCGGATCCTGTCAGATCTCATGCCTGAGTCCGTCCGCCGTGAATGAAAGGGGAAGAATGGGTTTGTGATTTGGGAGGAAGTGTATCCATCACCACCGTCGATCCAAGTGGGCGTCACAAATTCACAATCTATTTGGTGGTGTTATTTAATTAATGAAGTTGTACATATCAATAGTTCATTTTGTTTTCTTTCTGGTTTAATGAAATTAAAAGGGAGCAATCTATATATGGATCTCTAGTTTCTTGCTCCATCTACAAGGCGGGAACTTTGGAGAGAACGTTTTGCCTCTACTCAATGCGGTTCTAATATCCATCACAGCAAAGAAAGAACAAGCAGCAAAACCCAATAATGGCAAAAATAAAGATAAGCATGAGCCAACAAACAAACACAAGCGCACATTCGACACAGCATTAGACAGTGGGACTTGAGTACTTCCCCTGAAGAAGTAACACGAGTCCTCAAAAGGGACCCATCCATATGTGACCATCCCTCATCATATATTTTTATTGAACCTTCGAGAAGAAAAGGACACATAGGCATCAAATTTAAAAAAAAAAATTGAAGAAAACAATGGGCAATCCAAACATGGGCACACGACGGACCAACCCTATCTCTTTCCAGATTGCGCCGCATATACGAAACTGATTTGAGAAAAAGTACATATGGCCGAGTCAAAGCCCAACCTCACGCTTAATTGACAGAAAATCTGTTGAAGGGCAACCAGAGTATAGATTCACCATTGCCATATATAGCCAATATATAATCTGGAGACGCTAACAATCAAACCCAAGCCTTAACTTCCATTCCGACCGTCAATAATCGCTTTCCCCTTCCCCCTCCCTCCCTCTCTATCTCCCTGAGAGGCACCGATACTACTCGCACCTGATACGACATGAACATCATCATTATCTCACCATAACACACACACACACACACATCTATATATCTATATATGAATGTTTTTAAGACAAATATAGTTGAAACGTTGTGTCGTATCTTCAACACAATAATCGGTGCTTCCTGACAAAGATGAAAAAGGTGGTGGTTTACGCCGTCATAGCCACCGCCTTCCTCTTGTTTTTCGTCGTCATCTCCCCTCTCATCCAAGACGAACGCAGAGGCCCCGGCCTGAACCGCCGGTTCGGGTACAACAACCAAGAACGAGGGGTGGGATTCGACCCGCTGGAGAGCCGGATCATTGTCAACAGCGGGAGATCAGAGGCCATTATTAACGATGATGGTGGGAAGAAATCATTAGCGGCAGGCGAATTCAATACGGACGCCGCGAATAATGTTAATAACAATTCAAACACGACGTCGTTTAATAGGGTTATGGAGACGTATCACTACCTGACGGCAGGTGGGAAATTGAACACCACCTTGAGGTTGACCATTTTGTTCCCTTTGCTAGATATAGACCCTACGGATCATTTGATTAGTTTCAATGAGTTAGAGTCGTGGATTCTTCAGCAGTCAATGGAGAGATTAGATTATATGACCTATAATGATTTGAACTCCAAGGATAAAGATGGCGACTCTTCTATCTCTTTCCAGGAATATCTTCCTCACTTTTCTGACTCCGATATAGGTACGTGTGTGCATGCTCATTATGTTACGTTGATCACCTTAATTTATTCGAAAACGACTCAGAAAATGGATGATTTTCCTGAGACGTTAAATGTAACAAGTTTGTGACATTAATTGAACAGAGAGAAAAGGGATGGGACATGGAGAAGCAGGATGGTGGCAAGAGCGCTTTGATACGGCCGACTTGGATCACAATGGGCTGCTTAACTTCACCGAGCTTAAAGAGTACGTACAATAACATACATATAAACTTGGTTTTTTGAGTTTTATACATGCTGCTCCCTCCAATCTAAACGTATAACATATTTACCTAATTGGATTAGATTAATGATTCATGTTAGTTTAAGTTAGGTAATATCACATGTTTGTTAAAATACTCTAACCATCTTCCTTGCTTATTTCATTCATTCTCTTATTTAATTATTATTGAAGGGAGCATTGATGATGGTAATTTAAAAAGAAAAAAAAGAAATAAGTCTTATACATTTAGAACCAATAATAACTTCTCTTTTAGGTTCTATAAAATTTAGTTTCTAGGGTTGATAAGAGATATGTGTGCATGTTTGTATGATTAAACATGTGTTGGGTTGTTGCATGCAGCTTCTTGCACCCTGAAGACAGCAAGAACGAAGGAATGCAGAAATGGCTATTGAGAGATAGAATGAAGTAAGCAATAGTCGATCGTCGTACGTTCTTAATTAATTAGCACATCTGCATGTAGTTAAGGTCGAAACATGTAACGAGACGTACGTTAGCGTTTGACTGTGAAATATATGTATACGTGTGTGTGTGTGTGTACAGGAGAATGGATTGTGATAATGATGGGAAGCTGAATTTCAAGGAGTTTAAAGACCATGTGTATGGTACATACGTGAGTTACCTGGAATTTGAAACTGCTGGAAAGAATGTTCCTCAACCACACTATAAGTTTGACGAGCTTGATGTCAATCACGACAAGTAATAATTAATTAATAACTTAATCACTCAATTTCATTTAAAGAGAAAAAAAAAGTGTTATTTGTGTTGTGATATACAATCGATTAGTTAACCAAGAACAAATATTTTGCAGTTTTCTGTCGGTGGAGGAATTGGTGCCCATACTTCAATACCTCTACCCGGGAGAATTGGCCTATGCTAAATTTTACACAATATATTTGATCAACGAGGTTAGATCTCAATCATTCTACTTATTCATGTCATTTTATTGATGTTTTTAAAATTAAGAGATGATAGATATATATTATATAATTATGGCCCTTTAATTATCATTATTTGTGCAGGCTGACGACAATGAAGATGGGAAATTATCACTAGAAGAGATGATTAAACATGAAGATATATTTTACCACACAGTTCAACCTGATTACTCGCACGATGATCACGACGAACTTTAATTTCTCGTCGATCAAACCTTAGTGATGAGTTGATGACAGATCCTTATGAAACTTTCTGTGTTTATATTATCATAAAAGGAAAAACCAATTTTCCTTCTCTAGCTCATTAATTTCTCATATGCTTTTTTTGATCCTCCTCCTTGGATTCATTCGTTTATTCCGGGGCCAAGCACTTGTAGAATTTTATAATTTTATTTGTT
>QFDD01008196.1:0-14656 GCA_006871305.1 Vachellia collinsii | reverse complement strand
TCTATTTAATGGTATAATTTCTTTGAATAATAGAGCAAATTTTTGATTTAGAGATTGTACCAAATTTTGAGTTTTGTCAATAGATGACTATATAATTGTAGAAATAAAATAGTAGTACTATCTAATCAGTTCATATTTGTATAATGGGTAGATTGAGAATTTAAAATAATTTTTATATATAATCAGTGTGTTATTCATGATAAATATAATATTTATACAGATTAAATTTGAGTTTCATGGCCTATTTTAATTCATTAAAACCTATACTAACTATGTAATGAATTGGATTTGAGATTTATGAGGAAATATAAATATTGGGAATTGTTGGAGGAAACCCATTCGAAAGATGAGTTTTATTTAAATTCACATATGACAGTTTTGGTTATCATTACATTGATATATGATTAAATTAATTGTGTAGATTGATTGAGTTTTTGGTGACTTGAGCTTTGGGTTTTGAATTATTGTGGTATTGTGCATTTGCGTTGGAGTAAGGTAATCAACTTCCACTTATTATGTATGTTTGTAACATGTTTGTGAGTGATTTTCATACTTAATATAGTATTGAAATGCTTTAAAGCTATGGAATTATATTATTGTAATTACTATGTTGATATAAACTTGTCGTATGAGATTTAGTTGTTGATGAATAAATATATGAAGTTATGCAATATAAAAAGAAAAAACAGAGAGAAAAAGAGAAATGTGGAATTACAAATTGTGATATGCTTTGTGTATGCATGTAGTCAAATCTAGTAAATACCGATTTAAGAAGGAGTGGTGGTGGTTGATTTGAAGGGAGTATATTACAGAGGAAATAAGAGGGTGAATATGGCACATATGAGGAAATAAGGTGGAAGGCCTCTAGATGTACACTGGTTGGTCTTTTAGCCATTTGTTTATATTATAGGGCCTTGACGCCCCATTAGTGAACTAGAGGGAGAACCCAGGGTCCAGTCTTGTACTCTATGGATCTGACCAATCTATATCACTTGATCGGTGAACTTGTAAGTTAACTACCACTCTTATGGGTCAGTACTAGCCCATGGGTTCAGTCAGAGGAGATAAGGCAGAAGAGGAGATAAGAAATAATATAAATGAAATTAGTGAACTCTAATGTATGTCCATGCATTACACATGTGAAATATATGTATGTATGTATGTATGTATGTATGTATAGGTATGTGAGAATTTGATTATTTCTTATCTGTTCCAATTGACACCTCTCGAACACTTACCCGTGTGCTTAGTAAGTTGGATTGTTGGTTGCTGAAACTTTCGTCTCACCCAGTTGATTTAACATTTTTTAGGTGATAATTCTCGAGCAAGTCCTTCAGGGAAGGCATCGGGGGTTTAGAGTGCTATTATTGTTGTATAGCCTCCTCCTTATTTTTATGTGCTGAAAGTTGTATATTGTCAATGTAGGGCTTATGTTTTGGGATACCCTGACTTTCATACCTTTAGCTTTATTATTTTGTGGACTGTTACTGAAAGGCCAGAGGCCTATAATTGAGTGTTAGGATAATATGACTGTGGACCCATAAATTTGAATTAGCTTCTGTTAAATGTTTTCTTTTGAAAGCAATGCTTAATTTTGTAGTGAGATTATTATGGTATTAAGTAATCAATGTTAATAATGGAAAAAAAAATGTTGTTACATTTTTGTATCAAAGCCAGGTTTCGATCTTGGGACCTGTGGGTTGTAACATCCTAAAAATATTTTTCTAAAATTCGGTATCATTGAAAATAGTTATTCCATAATAGTTAAAATTTATCTTCTGGTTATTTGAGTAATATGGATTTACTTTAATATATCTTATAAATATATACCATAAAAAAACAGAGAAAAGGAAAGAAAAGGGGGATAATGGGACGAAAATTATAATATGGGGTACTTTATTGTAATTTTCCTTCATGGGTTTAATTACGTAATTTTAGCCAAAGAAAGGTTGTTACATTTTGGTATCAGAGCCTTCAATTCTAGAATGTCTCTTTCATGCATTGCATTAGTGGCAATATACATACTTCACACATATCTTTCCTTGGTTTTTATTATGTGTGGTTTGGTTGTTTACTTATCACATCTTATGGTGGGTTACGTCTATAGGTAGAGAGAGGAGAATGGTACGAACACGATGAACCGACCCTAGAGCTAGAGGTAGCTAACCTCCACTCCCACCGGTATAGCAAACACCACAGCCTCAGTTGGACCAAGCTGCTTTAATACAATAGTTGAAGGAAGCAATGATGAATGTGGTGGAAGAGCGACTCAAAAAGTTTGAAAATGATAAAGGAATAAGAGTAGGGAATGATATCCCTCTTGAGAATGGTTATGAGGATCACAGCGTGGGCCAACCTAAAGGACAACCTAGCTCTTTCAGTGAGGGCCATAGCAATCATGTACCCCAGAAACAGTAGGGTTCGATTCGTCGGTCCATCTCCAGTGTGTACAAGGATTTGACCCGTCATCACCCTCCGACTTCTAATGGTGAGCTAGGCCGTGCCAAGGCTGAGGCTTGGATTGATTGAATAGAGACAATATTTCAGGCTATAGATTGCACCAGTGACCAGATGGTTCAGGCGGTTACCATTCTACTTGAGAATGAAGCAATTAATTGGTGGAAGAGTGTGAGGCCATCTGATACATCTACTTTGACATGGGAGGAGTTCAAGGCCATGTTTTATGATCATTACTTTCTCGAGGAACTACAGCAGGAAAAAGAATCTGAGTTCTATGCCCTTCGCCAAGGCAGTATGCATGAGGATGAATATATCGTCACTTTCACTCGCTTGACGAAATATGTCACCTACCTAAAGGAGAATAATAACCCAAAATGGAAGATTAGGCAGCTGATTGAGAAGGCCAAACCAGAACTGAAGCAGCATATGGCTTTGATTCCTATTAAGGATTTTGAGGATGCATGCACCAAGTTACGAGTAGCTGCACATAGAGCTAGAGAAGTGGAAGAGTCTAAGCGCCCTGACACTCAGGGTAGGTTTTCGGGTTCTTTAAAGCCTTCTAGCAGTATGATGAAGTCAGGTTATAGTACTAGGAGCTCATGGAGTTTTGGGAAGAGTAGGGGATCTTTCCAGAGGAGACAGGATCAGCGGGGCTTGCAACAGAAGGTATATGCCTCGAGGAGTCAAGTTGGAGGGAGTCAGTTTTCCCAACGAGAGTCAACTATATCTTCAGCACGTGATAGAAAATTTTGTGCCAGGTGTGGGAAAAGTCACCCAGGTGTATGTTGGGAGTGCTTCAAATGTCATAAGTTCAGGCACGTTGCCCGTTTTTGTCCTGAAGGGCAGCAGCATCCGCAAAGTGATCGCCCTACCATTTCGGGTCATGTATTTGCTTTAACTCAAGAGGAGGCGGGGACATCTCCTAACATGATTCGAGGTATTATTTCTCTACAAGGTCATGATATTGTAGCTTTATTTGATTCAGGTGCCACTCATTCCTTCATTTCTTTTGAATGTGCTTGGAAGTATGATTTGACTGTGACTGTATTGTCTTATGAATTGAAAGTATCTACCCCAGCTGGGGCTATTGTGATGACTACTCATGCTTGTTTGGGTCTTGACTTACGGATTGAAGGCCGAAGTTTTGCTATTGATTTGATTTGTTTGCCGCTTAAAGGCATCGACATGATTATTGGTATGGATTGGTTGTCGGCCAATTGGGCCATTTTGGATTGCAAGCAGAAGATTTTTTCTTTTTCATTGAATGCTGTGACATCAGAGGCCTTTATATGACCGATGATATTATCTACCGCTCAGGCGGAAAGGTGCATCAGGAAAGGCTGTCAAGCCTATGTTGTTTTCTTTTCGATAAATATAAATCAAGAAGTGGGAATCAATCATTTTGATGTAGTAAGGGAATACCCCGAGGTATTTCCTGTAGATGTATTTGGTCTTCCTCCAGAACGAGAGGTAGAATTCACTATTGAGCTAGCTCCGGGAACCGCCCCCATCTCTAAGGCACCTTATCGTATGTCTCCTTCAAAGCTAGCAGAACTAAAGAAGAAACTTGGGGAGCTTCTAGAGAAGGGTTTTATCCGACCTAGTGTATCACCATGGGGAGCACTAGTGTTATTTGTGAAGAAGAAAGATGGCAGCATGAGGTTGTATTGATTACCGCCAGTTAAACAAAGTTGCAATCAAGAATAAGTATCCCTTACCTAGAATTGATGAACTTTTAGACCAATTGGTTGGATCAGCTATGTTCTCTAAGATTGATTTAAGGTCTGGGTACCATCAACTTCGAGTTCGGGTAGAAGATATTCCAAAGACTGCCTTCCATACACGATATGGGCATTATGAGCTTATGGTGATGCCATTTGGTTTGACTAATGCTCCAGCAGTGTCTATGGATTACATGAATAGGATCTTTAAGCCATACTTGGATCGTTTCATTGTGATTTTCATCGATGACATTTTAATATATTCTAAGAACGAGGTGGAGCATCGGGAACACCTTCATATTGCTCTGAGAATTCTGCGGGATCATCAATTGTATGCCAAGTTAAGTAAATGTGAGTTTGGGCTTAAGGAGGTGAAGTTCTTAGGCCATGTGGTATCTGTTAAAGGTGTGGCCGTGGACCCTAGTAAAGTGGATGCAGTGTTGAAGTAGGAATCCCCAAAATCTGTAACTGAAGTGAGAAGTTTTGTTGGTTTAGTAGGTTATTATTGTCGATTCATCCTGGGGTTTTCCCAAATTGCAATGCCTCTTACTAAGTTGACCAAGAAGTATCAACCGTTTATCTAGACTAATAGATGTGAGGCCGCCTTTTGTAAACTAAAGACATGATTGAATATTGCTCCAGTACTCACCATTCCAAATCCTAGTCTTCATTATATCTTATACATCGACGCTTCATTGAAGGGTTTGGGTTGTGTCTTAATGCAAGAGGGCAAGGTTGTGGCTTATGCTTCAAGACAACTAAGACCTCATGAAGAGAACTATCCAACCCACGATTTGGAGCTAGCGGCAGTCGTATTTGCATTAAAAATATGGAGACATTATTTATATGGCTCACGGTTTGAGGTATTTAGTGACCATAAGAGTCTAAAATACTTGATGGACCAAAAGGAGCTCAATAACTGGCAACATCGATGGGTGAAGTTTCTGAAAGATTATGATTTTGAGCTTACATATCATCCAGGTAAGGCATATATAGTTGATGATGCATTAAGTAGGAAGACCGTTCATGTCTTTCACATGAGTCTGGAAGAGCATCATGCATTGGAGGACTTGATGGACTTTCGAGTTGCCCCGATGGCAAAGGCCACCCTATGCGCGATATTGGGAGATTTTGATCTCTATAAGGATTTGAGGACAGCTCAAATGGAAGATGATCGATTAGCACAAATCAGAGAAGGGTTGGGGAATGGTGGAGTGCCTGATTACAATGTTGGTGATGTTAGTATCCTGAGATATAAGAAGAGGATTTGTGTCCCTAACAATGAGGAAATTAAGAAGACAATCCTAGAAGAAGCTCATAGGAGTCATTATGCCATGCATCCTGGAATCACAAAGATGTATAATGATTTGAAGAGGGAGTATTGGTGGCCATGAATGAAGAGAGATGTCACCAATTTTGTGCTAAAGTGCTTAACTTGCCAGAAAGTCAAGATAGAGCATCAAAAACCTCCAGGACTACTTCAAAATATAGAAATCCCTCAATGGAAGTGGGATAGAATAACTCCATTTGGGTAATTTGTTAATAGATTGACCAAATCTGCTCACTTCTTGGCTTATAAAGTTGGTGATACTTCGAGAGATTTGGCTGAGTTGTACATTAGGGAGATAGTTCGGCTTCATGGAGTGCTTGAGAGAATTATATCAGATCGAAATCCATGGTTCACCTCAAACTTTTGGAGGTCATTACAGGAGGCTTTGGGTACTAAATTGAAGTATAGCACTGCCTACCACCCTCAAACAAATGGACAGACAGAGAGGACCATTCAGACACTTGAGGATATGTTAAGGGCTTGCGTTATCGAGTTGCAAGGTAGTTGGGATGAGCACTTGGCTTTGGCTAAATTTGGATATAACAACAGTTATCACTCTAGTATTCAGATGGCACCCTTTGAGGCACTATATGGCAGAAAGTGTAGATCTCCTTTGTGCTGGACTGAATTGAGCGAGAGGACGGTTATTGGACTAGATCTAGTTGACGAGACCACGGGAAGGTTGAGATGATTAAGCAGAAGCTGCTAACTGCACAGAGTCGACAAAAGAGTTATGCTGATCGTCAGAGAAGACCTTTGGAGTTTAGTGTGGGTGATCATGTATTTCTAAAGGTTTCGCCTATCACAGGCATTGGCAGAGCCATCAGGGCGAAGAAGTTGACACCCCGTTTCATTAGTCCTTATGAGATTTTAGAGAGGGTTGGGCCAGTTGCCTACCAAATCGCTTTACCTCTACGCTTGTCCAACTTGCACAACGTGTTCCACGTGTCCCAACTAAAGAAGTATCACCCCGATCATTCTCACATTATTGAACTAGAAGAGGTTGAGTTACTTGATAACTTGACCTATCAAGCAGAACCTGAAAGAATTTTAGACGTTTAGGACAAGCAGTTGCGGAATAAGACTATTCGTCTTGTGAAGGTCTTTTGGAAGGGTATGTCTCTTGGTGAGGCTACTTGGGAGACTGAGGAAAGGATGCGGCGCGAGTACCCAAATTTGTTTTCTTGGTATGCTTGTGTCATTTAATTGCATGGTTTATTGTTGTTGCTTTGTCTTGATTGCATTGGCTTTGTCTTAGTTATTCTTTGCTTAAGTTATTGATTAACAAATTTTGAGGACAAAATTTTCTTTTAGGTGGGGAGAGTTGTAACATCCTAAAAATATTTTTCTAAAATTCAGTATCATTGAAAATAGATATTCCATAATAATTAAAATTTATCTTCTGGTTATTGTAGTAATATGGATTTACTTCAATATATCTTATAAATATATACCATAAAAAAACGGAGAAAAGGAAAGAAAAGGGGTATAATGGGAAGAAAATTATAATACATGGTACTTTATTGTAATTTCCTTCATAGGTCTAATTACGTAATTTTAGCAAAAAAATGTTGTTACAATTTGCTTGCAAATTTTGCGGTTAGATTTTTTATACTAACCATAGGCAACATCTTTAGACGGTACCAATTTTTTAAGGAGTTAAGTTACAAATTTGTGTAAGTTTTCACTAAAAAAACAATATTATTCGATCTTCCAAAAGTTTTTTTAAGATTCAATGTTATCTTAAAATTTTAAAATATAGTAATATTGATTCTGCAATAAGAACATTACAAGAAGTGTCTTTAATTAAAATCATCATGTGCTTTCTCTCATTATAAAAAAAAATCATTTAGAATTATCTTTTAAAGATTATCTATGTATATAGTTTATATCGACTGGCACAATGAACATTTTTCCTCCCTTTGCATGTTTCTTCAACATAAATGATGTTTAAAAAACCAAGAATAAAAATAATTAAAAAAGATTATTAATCTACGAGTCCTTATCTTTTCTACGTATTTATAATAAAATCCCTGTATTTTTTTATCAGAGTCTTTACAGCCTCACTCGTTTTAATCAGACCCTACCCTGCAGTTTTATAATTTTACCTAATTTTTAATCATATCCTTATAGTTTTATGTAACTAATAAAAAGAAAAAGAAAACTAACCTAACTAAAAATCATATGAAACTTTAAAAACTTGATAAAAAAAAACAACTTTAGGTATCTGATTTAAAATAGATAAAAATTATAAGGGCTAATAAAAAGGAAAAAAACATGGGGCATGATTAAAATTCGGGTTAAACTATAGAAACTTGCATAATAAGTATTCGTTAGGGTTCATCTAATACCTTGAAATATTTTTTCAAATGTTTAAGTTTTATAAAATATTTTTTCAATTCATCCAACACTTTAAAATGTTTCTTTGGTGTATTCAACACCCTAAGTACATATTTTGAGATGCCAAAAATAAAATGAGTGATAAAAAAAAATTAAATGAGCGATCATTTTGCCTGTAAATATAACTAAAAATCTAAAAGATGGGGTATTGAAAGGATGTAAGATGAGCTATTTAACAAATTAAATCAGAAAATAATTTAAAGCAAACTTACATCAAAGAATTATTCTATCACGTTGGATGTTATCAGAAAATACTTTAAAGTATTGAATATGTTTAATGAATTTTTTGAAAGTTAAAAGAATTACACTTGAAAAATTAATAGTTTAAGAAAAAAATTGCATGTTAAACATATCTTAAAAAATACTCTAGAGCACACAATGAATCACAAAATGCTTTAGATGCTAAACCTTCCCGAAAAATTAATCAAGGATGCTAAATAAACCGCAATCTACTTTAGGCACCAGAGTAGACGCAACCAAAAAAGCAGTCATGGTGTCAACTGTCAATATCAACGTTGACCCATTGATTATTCCTAAAAGAACAACTATTTCTCGTTATGATCATTGGCCAACATCATAATGGTCGTAATATTGACGGTGGATCTCCAATTACAATACTCTCTATTAATCTCCACCCGAACCTGTAATCATTGTTATTTTATCTTAAATAGGATAGATTCAACCCTCAATGTACTTAGTATTTTTAGAGTATCATATCATTTATACATTGTTTAATAAAAATATTTTAACTAACATTTGATCTCATATCTTATAATTTTTTTTAATTATCTCTCTTTTTCATAGAATCACTTATTTCAACCAATATCCAATCACTTGGTCTGCCAATTTTGAGTTCCACCACTAGCTTTCAGCTCTCGAGTTGCTCAACTTAATCGAAAAAGAACCTTTTTTTAATTAAAAATCTTCCCAGCAGAAGGGACATGACTGATAATCAAAAAAATAACCCTACTTCTTGTAAGGTTAATTATTTGGGAATAACTTTTTTAAATGATTTTACACAATACGAGGTAAATATGTGAGAAACATTTTATCTCAATTTACGTAAAAATGCTTTTTAAATGATTATTAAATAAAATTTAAGACTTTTCATCCTATAACTAACTGTGGTGGTGGAAGCTACCTAAAACTTTACCAACGCACCAACAGGGAATTGGAACTATAGCAGGGAAGGACAAACGGTGTTCGGTGTTAGCTCTCACGCGCGTACGGTATCCATATTTAGTGTCTAAATCAAGGACGAACGGTTTTCGATGGGGTCAGTTCAATGAATTTTCAAATCTACATTGGGGAGATAGAAGGATACCAAGCTTTTGGTGAAAAGATGTGGCAGCAGAGAGAGAGAGAGAGACGAACCAGAAGGACAACTCACAAACCGGTCGTCGTCGAGGTCGCGGCAGAAGCACCGGAAGCCATACTCATTTGTGTTGAGGAAGCCACACCTGCCTCCACTTCTCTTGCATATGTCGCACTCACTCGCTGTCCGATTGAACGGCTTCAACAGGAACCCTCTTCCCAAGGCCTCCCTTATCCCTCCTTCCACATTCTCCACCTCCGTCGTCATCGTCCTGGCACCACCACGCCCGCAATTATCCTTCGCATACTTCAGCATCCTCTCTTCACCATCAGCCACCACACCCAACACCGACCTCGTCCTGTTCCCTTCATAGCACCCCCATACGTTCTCCTTCATCTCCTCCGGCAGCGACAGCGCGTCACAATCGAAGAACAGCACCACCTCCTTCTGGTTCGGGGCAACAGTAAACCTGTCGTCGAGAGTGAGGTTGACGGAGGGAGAGAGACAATTGGTGGAATTGGAGGTTGAGAAGTTGAGGTTCGAGAGTCTAAGGGAGCGATTGTGGTAGAAAATTTCATTGACCATGTAGAGAGTGTCGGAGAGATTGAGCATTGGGAAGCCATTGGAAGCACAGACAAGGCCAAAAGTATCGTATCCGCAGAAGCTGTCTTGTTTACCTTGGATATAGAAGGGATAGGTTATGTTCTGGCCGTTCCCACAGGTTTGGGGCTCACAGGCTTGGAATCTCGGGTTCACATAACAGAGGGTGGCTCTGATTAGAACGGAGGAGACGACGATGAAGAAGCGGGTGGCTGGGTTCATCTGAGATTTGGGAATTTTGAGAGGAAGGATGAGGAGGAAGGATTGATAAAGAAGATTGGCGACAAAGACCCTTTAAAATTTAACATTGTATGAATGTCATTGATTCCGCTTGAATGGGGAAAAGTTGAGAGGAGAAAAAAAAATGTGGGGAGAGTAAAGGAAGAGAAGAGAAAAATAGAAAGCAAAATATTATCATTCATTTTACTTGAAAAAACAAGAGAATAGAAAGGAAAATTGGTAAATAGTTGAATAACTAAAATATTCTTAAATAAAAATCTTTTTATAAATAGTTAAATAAATAAAATATTTTTAAAATATATAAAGTACAATAGTAAATTAAATATGATAATGAAATTAAATAATTTAAAATCAAATTATTTATTAAAAATATGTTTTCATGTTGTTATATTTTAAAACAAAATAATTTAGATAAAAATATATTATATTTTTTAAGTTTATGTGGTTTTAATAAACAATTAAAAAATAAATTAGATATTAGAATATATTTTAAAGATTATTCTTCTAAAAAAGAAAATTAGAATTAGAATTTTAAAAAAGTTAATATGTTAAATTTAATGGTTTAAAATGAAAAAGTAATAAAGAGCACATTGATAGATAAAGAAAAATAGTTTTCTCCCCATTTTCTTTCCATGTGTTGAAAGACAAGTGGGAGACAAAATATAGTGGGATCAACACCTTATTTTCTCTCCAACTTTTTCTTCCTCCCACTTTTTTTCTCACACCCAAACAGGAGAAAATTCATTTCTCTGCCAATTTTCTTTCCTTCCTCATTTTCTCTCCATACAAGCATGGGGTAAACAAAAATGGAAGTTAATTTTTTTAAATTAAAGGATCATATTAAAATTTGATAAAAATTTAAAGTAAGTCAATCCATTAGAGGTATAATGCTCACTCGAGTTAGCAAAGGATATGCTATATAGACATTATGGAATATCACCCTTTGATGAGATATTTGAACAAGATACTTCAAGAAAACTAGTGTTTTCTGAATTATATGAACCCAATAAACAAATAGCGAATCCATGGATATTTGGCATAAAAAATGAGAATATGAATTAAAATTAGAAAATCTCAAATAGATTCAAAGATACTGTACATCACAGCATCACATTATCACCCCAAAATGTGTAGTTTGTGCAATCGAGTTTAGTGGAGGTAGCGGGTAAAATATAGTTTTTAAAAATAAATTGAAATCAAACATGACAATAATATAAATAAAGTACATATAAATAAGATAAAAGAGAAAGTGCACTAGTTTAGTGTTTTTTTAATTAAAAAACAAACTCCACGCCATCAGATCAGATTAGAATGAACCATGAATAGCTTAATTTTTTTAAAGAGCAACCCCTCTTTCCTTTTCAAAGATAATTTTGTTGGCAATCAGCTGCCACCCCGCTTATGACTAGAGCTTCGGCAACAACTTTTTTAACAGAAATTTTATTTTGAATATCTAATGCACACTTGCTAATTGCTTAGTTGAACTTGTTGATTTATAGGCCTTTATGATGATTAAATAACAATAAAGTTTTATCGAAGAGTGCAATTTTATTGCACAAAATTCTGTTGTAAATGATCATGATGGGTGCGGTCCTTCCAATTTTCTCCATTCAAATTTAACGATACCTATTTATTCTCAATTTAAATCATTCAAATCAAAAAAAAAAATTTAAATCATTAAATTTTGGTTGTCGGCCCCACACTATTTTTAACATATGTATATATGTAACTATGTTACATTATATTTAATGATTCTAACATTTTGACTCCTATTTTAAATGTTCAAGTGATTTTTTACGCCTCAAAAAGTATACGAAGATTGATCAATATTAGTAAAAGTTTGTGGGTGTTTTTCCGTATTAACCTTTATTTATGCTCTTTGTTTTTAGTCTAGCCATGTTTGTATTAATGTTATAAAAATAAGTTCAAATAAAATGAAATAAAATTCATCCAATGTGTTTACCTTTTTAAATAGTAAATTACATTATAAAAATAAAAAAATGAAAAGAAATAGGCCAACGACTGGACAATATGCTGGATCATTCCACACGTTGGAACTAACCCCCACTGATTTTTCCTTCTTTTCCTTTTTAAATCCGAATTCAAATCGCATCTTATTAAATCCGAATTAGTCATGTTGTTTAAATATTTAACATTCGTTCGATTCTTATATAAGAGTTAAAATAACTAATTTAAGGTTATTATATATATATATATTAGTTAAGTTAATTATTTGTAATAAATGAGTATTAACTTTTTTAAAATAACTTTGTTAACCATGTGCATTAAAACTACTTATTAATATGAAACAATATAACATGTGCAATCAATTACCCCTCAAAAATTATTATTTAAAAATATTATAGTTAAGAGATTAATTTTATTTTAGATTTTATATATATTAAAATAATTTTTTTTGTAATAAAAAAAATCATATTTAAACAATTCAGACCTAATAAATTGAAATGGTTAATTATTTTAATAAGGACCTGACTAGGATCATATTTACGGATCAAGGGGGACGGCAATTGAATAATTGATGTGAAACATGGGAAGGCGAGTGATTATTTTGTTCCTTACGATGGAGGCGTCAGAGATTGTTACCATGCTCCTTGTGAGAATGTTGGAAACAAATTAATTTTAAACCAAATCATAACTAACTTCAAATCAGAATTTTACAACTTTGTCAAGTCCTTGCTCTCCCACATGCACTATTGACTTCGGCTTGACATAAATTATGGATCACAAGCGCACATCCCTAATTCTCAACTTTTGGTTCTCCACAATTAAAAGATGTAGGATACTCAACATTCCTCGCATTTCCATGCCTAACTCGAAGAAGTAAAAGGTGAGAAAGCAAGAAGAAACGAAACTCAAAAACCAGAGCCATAATTCCCTACTGTTTGAGCCTTATTTAATAATTAAGTTATGAGTCTGTTTCCATCTTCTCCCCAGTATCTAATCCACAGTTCCCACTTGAACAGTTAGATGACACAGGTTACTTGGTAAATTACCATGCAAGACTTTGTGAAAAAGACCTGAAAGAAAATAAGAGGTAGGGTAAACCAAGAGCTTTGTTGAAAGTTACGTTGATCATTCAAGTAAAGAAGACATTTACATAATCAGCTTTGTTAAAAATTTGAACTTTAACCTTTATATTTATTATTATTTTTCAAATTCATTTACGTGACTCGTACATTCATGTATAATCTAATTTTACCTATAAATTTGATATCTATAAATTAATACACCTAAATAATGTATTTAACTTTTTAAATTTTTCGAAAAAATCAATCATCTCTTTATATCACGTATGGAGATAGTATTGCTTTTTTAAACGAAAATCTTGACCGATCAAACGATGTGGAGCGGCAATGGATCGAGCCAAATCCCTTACTATCGTGTCATTGCTTGATATTTAGGTGATCCCAAGATTCCGGTGGTTAGAGGGTTCACAGAGTGATCCATTTGATAGGTTTGGAATGGGTCAAAGAGAGAAGGCGTAGGAATTAGGTGCACGCACAAGTATGTCTAATGCATAGTCATAATTTCGAACACCTTTGTGTGCCCCAGCTTCATAATGTGACATTGACAGCAGAGGAAACTGCTGAGCAACAAGGTTCGGCAACTTCCAAAGGCTATGAAGAAGTCCTGATTTGTGAAAGCAGTAGAAAAAATGTAAAGACAATGAATCCAAGCCTGGGACGTACATTTTCAGTCATCTTCTTTTAAGTTGTGTTTGGTTTGAAGGGAAGGGAAGGTAGGGGAGGGAATGAAGGGAAGGGTAAGGAATGGCAGGGAAGAGAAGGGGATCACATTGTTTGGTTGGTTAAAGGAAAGGTAAGGAAGGGTATTTTTAATCATCCCTTGTTTGGTTTAAGAGGGAAGGGAAGAGAATAAATGGTAGTAATTTACTATTTTACCCTTACATATTATTTATATATTATATAAATTAATTTTTATATTAACATTAATTAATGCATTAATATTTTTATTTACCTTGTGATATTATATTACTTATAAAGCTAAAATTATCCTGTGATAACATTAATGCATTAATTTATCTTACTTATAAATGGATATATAATCTCATGATACATATACATACAACCTAATTTTTCATTTCAAATGTAAAATATTTTGTCCCATTTCTATGAAATACATGAAAGTCCACCTTGTCAAACTGATATTCTGAGTTGAACCTGATAGAATGTACGAATATATGTAGATGGCTAATACCTGTATTGCATGGTTGTCTTCCAAAACATTTTTTCATGTGATCAATAATAGGGAGCCCTGATATGGCTCCTCCCATTTAATACTTTTGATGATTTAGGGCCAAATCCTTATTTGGAAACCTATTTTGATTATATATATAAATATATAATATTTAGGTCAAAATCTTTATATATATATTATCAAATTTTTAATCACACGTGATTATGTATTTTATTTTTTAAATATTATCATTTAATTGTAAAATCACATAAAATATAAGTCAAGTTAATTTATAAAAAGTTTAACCTCATCAACATAACAAACTTCATGTATATTCCTGTATATATATTATCTCACCCTTAGTATCATACA
>QFDD01008195.1:0-11052 GCA_006871305.1 Vachellia collinsii | reverse complement strand
CAATGATATCTATAGTTAGAAAAAATGGATTTATTGAATAGTTGAATATAATTAGAATTTAGAAACCTCAAAGCCCGTAAGGAAGTAAGAAATCGGGAAATAAAACCAGAAAAATAAAGAAGTATAAAATATGTAAATAGTAAGAAATTTATATCGTATTAATAAATTATAAATTAATACTTTCATCAGTTGGCAAAAAAAAAAATTACTGATATATCTTCTTGGAGACAATTATTTCATAAAAAGTATATTAGAAACAATTAAATTCGAAACAAAATCGATTACTCACTGAATGAATTGTTGAGCACAGAACATTGGTCATGAGAACAACTTGTTTCAAGCCTCATTCAGTCTTTATTTTTTTGTGCAACACTATTTTATTTTTGGGGCCAGCATTTATCCCACTTGACTCTGGGCTTTAAATAGACTTGTATATGGGCTTCATTTAAAAGGTTCATGGGCTTTTGGTCTTAGCCCAAAAGATATGTCTCTTCTTCTCAAGTTTCAATCACATTGCTGAAGTAAAAATAGCGGTTAAATAAAATTTTTTGCACTAACTCTCTCTCTAGAAAAAAAAAATATTCTTTTTTGTACGCAACGCCACGGCCTCGATTATTTTCCCTCTGAAATCTTATCCCAGCCGCCTCTCTGTCTCTGTCTCTCTTCTTCCTTAACTTTTTAATTTTTATTAATCTTTTTTTATTTTAATCTCTCTGGTCTCTGGATGGATGGCGCCTCTAAATTCCAAAGTTTATTCCTCTTTTGTGATTTTTTTTTGATTCTGCATCGCTCCCTCATTCCCTGTTTGGTTCCCTGGAAAATCATATTTTTCTGGGAAATTATCTCTTGTGACAAAAACACCCTTTAGTATTTATCTTTGAATTTTTCATACAGCACCATTCGTCCACCTTCAACCCCATCTCAATGCTGGCTACCACCTCCCCCCCCCCTTTGGGCCTATTTTAATTAGCAAAGTTACCCCGGGGGGGTCATTGGCTTGTTTTAATTACATATGATATAAATTTTGGTATAAGCTTTATTTTATTTTACGTGAACATACTTTTCATGTGTTGTGATAAGCAAGGCCTTTATTTCCTTTTCTTTTTGCTCTTCAGTGAAATTTTATCTCTTTCTCGATTGGATTTGCATTTTTTTTGAAGTCTTGAATCTACTTTTAAAGATGATTCTTGTTCTTGTGAGAAAGAAGAACATGGCAAGGAGGAGAGGGGTTCTGGCAGGGAGGCTGTGAGTTTGGATCATTTTCATAATCTATTTATTAAAATTTCCATTTCATTAAAAAAAAGGGAAAATTGCCAAAATTTACTACCCAACACTATTAGGAATTTGTTAAAGATGACAAGTTTAACTGATGTAACTCTTAAGTGATTTTATTTATGTGAAAATAATTTTATCTCAACTTACGTAAAAATATTTTTTTAATTAATTATGGTTGTTTTGACAAATATTCTTCAATGCCTATAATCTATCTTTAACTACGTTAAAAATGAAAGACACTTTAAATATTACTGGAGATATATTATGAGAGTTGCGCACCTATTGAAGATAAGATTAGTTGCAATTGCTATGGGTGTCTAAACATGTTTGAGATAAAAAAATTTTATGAGATATTTTTCAGTAGTTTCCAAACAAAAATTATCTTAAGATTCTGTAAAATATTTAACATTAAACAGTATTTTAAAAAAAAAACAATTTTCGATTTTGTATTTCTAATTGCTTTTCAGCAAACCAACCAAACGGACCCTTGTTGACCTTTGGGATAGTCCCCACCGCTTTGTTTTTTGCTTGGGTCGGATCCCTCTATGCCTGGAAACCCCCTCTCCCCTCTTTCTCTCTCACTCAAATACAGAAAGCCACCTAGAACTTCGAACTCTCCCCTCTCTCTCTATATATATACATTCCATCTCTTTCTCTCTCCCATGCACTTCTTTACTCTTCCTTCTCCTTCTCCTTCTCCTTCTTCCACTTTCACTGTGAAAAGTGAAAAGTGAAAAGTGCAGCCCCACATGATGGTGATGATGGGGTTCTCTGATTACATTCAAGAGTTAGAAGCTGAACGCCGTAAAATCCTTGTCTTCTCCAAAGAGCTTCCCCTTTCCTTGGAGCTCGTTACACAAGGTACGTAACCTTGATTTCAGAGCCTCCATTTCACTCCCTGTCCCTACCCATCAAGTTTCTTCCTTTTCTCGCGATTTTTATTCTTTTTCTGAAATGGTTTCCTGGTTTTTCTTTCCTGTTGATGTGCGTGTGTGTGTTAGCCATTGAAGCCTGCAGGATACAGTTGTGTGAAAGGACGACGTCGTCGTCGGAGCAGAATTTGAACGGGCAATCGGAGTGTTCAGGGCAGACATCACCGGAAGGACCAGTTTTGGAGCAGTTCATACCTATAAAGAAAAGGGCATCCTCAGATTTGGGGGAAGACGATGAACAAGATGAGCAACACTCGCATCAACCCAAGATTGCCAAGGATGATAATAACAACACCGATAAGAGGAAATCGGATTGGCTCAGATCTGTACAACTCTGGAATCCACAAGCCCCACTTAAAGAGGTACTAGCTAGAGACAAGGCTAAGTCATTCCCTTGAACCTGAAAAGTGATAAACTAATCGTAACTTGGTGGTGACCAAAAATCTCAGGATATTCCTCGGAAAACGTCGTCGGTGTTGGAAGTAAATAGAGACGGAGGTGCTTTTCAGCCATTCCACAGAGAAGCTACTGCATTAATAGCGACGGCCACTAAAGCATCCTCTACGCCGGTGCCGACACCTCCAGTCGCCGGAGGCAACAAGAAAGAAGAGAAAGAAGGACATAATAACAGTAAAAGGAAGCAACGACGATGCTGGTCTCAGGAACTGCATAAGCGCTTCGTGAACGCCCTTCACCAACTTGGTGGAGCAGAATGTGAGTAATATATTAAATTATTTTTTTTTCTGTACCAATCAATTTGGGTTACATTAGATTGGAAAAATCTGAATTTCCTCGTTGTCTTGTGAAGAATATATATATATATATATGATTTGATTGTATTTTGGTTTTTTGCAGGTGCAACCCCGAAGCAGATAAGGGAACTTATGAAGGTTGATGGCCTAACAAATGATGAAGTGAAGAGTCATTTACAGGTATCAAAATTAGTTTTACGGTTCAACTCGTATGAATTTTTTTGCTTTGATTCAAATTCTAAAACCTGACGATTCTGGGTTTATATATATGGACAGAAATTTCGATTGCACATGAAGAGGTCAAGCCCATTGATTCAGACCAATGGCGATTTGCAAACGGCTCCGTTTGTAATAGTGGGGAACTTTATAGTGCAACCGGCGGAACATGCAGCGGCGCCGACGACGACGCTGCCTGGGATTTATGCGCCGGTGGCGTCACATGTGGGGGCGGCGGTTCCGACAAAGAGTGAGGGGAGGCAAATGGATTTGGGAAATTGGTGTGAACGTTCAAATTCAGAAGACAGCGAAGTGGCGGATCATTCAAATTCACCAACTTCCTCTTCCTCCAGACATATTTGACGATGCTATTAATTCCTCAAAACCAAAAGAAGATAAAGAAATAATTTTTGTAAAAAAATTGCAGTTCAAGTGGTGTTTTCTGCACATTGGGTGCACACATCATTTATACACTTTCCAATCAGAAAGGTTCAGCTGTGGCTTCTGTATCTTCTGAAATTTCTTTCTTACTGATTTTTAAGATAAAGTGGGGCTCACAGGCATTTTGATCGAGAAGTACACGGTGCATCTAATGTATACATGGATTTCTCGTGGTTTCGGATATTCTCTTCTGGATTATAGAGATACATGGTTCACTATTGTCGCATTACTGTACGACAGATTTTATCTGTCGAGAAGACAATTTTTAACGACACTTTGTTCTTGTACGTAGTTGATGATGATTTAACTTTCTATTTTTTTTTATTCTGAAAGAACTGTTCTGTAGGGATAAGGAAATACAATTTTTTTTTTTGGGGGGGGGGGGGTGGGTTTTAAAGAAGTCCTAGTTAGGGTCTAGTGAGAATCTTGAAAATTACTGTTGCTGGTATTATAAAAACCAAAAAATAGAAAAAATGAAAAAAAGCTAAAAGTTTCAGGTATGCGATTGTAAAAATTAATAAAAAAATCTGTTTTAAAAATGTTATTGATAGAAAGAACTTGAATTCAAGTATTAAAATTTTCTCTATATAAAATTCTTACAAGTACTAGTACTTATGTGTATAGAAAATATATCAAATTCTTTTGTCTAATATAGACTTTTCATTAATTTTGTAGGAAAATGGCACATAAATGTAATTGTTTAGAGAATTAATTATCCAAAGGTTTCTAATATATTTTCATACGAAAAAATATTGATATTTTAAAGGATTTCATTTACAAAATATCGGTATTAAGTTTAGGTGCCATTGAGCAATTAACTCAACAAATATTGATGGACAATGTCTCCTTATTTTAAATAAATTGAAGATTTGTGAAGTTGATGGCATAGAATACAAAATAGATGGCCGAAAAGGGTGGAATATGAAATACACACTCTATTACTCTTCTTCAACTTCATCGCCTTCCTTAAAATGTAAAAAATATGAAGTATATCGGTCTTATTTATTATGGTGTTACAAAATCATGTTCATTTAAATTGAGATAAAACTTTGTTCGTACATACTTACTTTGTAAACTGTAAATCATACTTGAAAAGTACTTTTAACCACTAATTCAAACAAGCACATTAACTGTTATCCTCAAAGCTAACATGACATTTGGACAGACTACTCACTCTGTAAGTATTATATAGGGATCATTTAATATATACACAGCCACACGCGCGCAATATGTATATATGCGTGCCATATTTGAGTATATTATTTAACTCCTTGTCCAAATTAATCAATTGAATCTTATATTAAGGATTGAGATTGTATTATTCATTTATAAAATTTGAATCTTCAACCTTTATTTAAAAAATAAACTTTTCATTGGAATTAGATTTTTTGTATAATTAAATTAACAAAATCTAGAATCAGAATCGCATAGTATAATTAACTAGTGTGGTAATTTGGGCGCAAGGTAGTTGAAGTGTGATGGGCACTAATTTGGGATAAATTAAAGACATGTTATGGAGTGGACAATGGATTATTGTGAGATGGTGATCCCTTTTCTAAGAATGTTCTCTCGAATATTTGATTGTTTCATTTCATTTTATGTGAAGAATCTCTATGGAATCTTCTCGATAGTTGGAGAGACGCCTTCAAATTAATCAACATTTCATCCAAATCACCAAAGATAACAATACAACAAATATCTAGGCTTAATTCAATGTTTAACCTTTAAGCATAGCTTTGGCAGAAAAAAATAAAAGCATTTAAAATATGGTTACTTTAACTTATCTTATACTTATTGTAAATTATTATTGAACTAAATAAATGACAAACATTTTATAACACAATGCTTGAATTCCTTCAACACAATGCTTGAATTCCTTCAAGGTTAACTGTTTCATAAATGTGTGTATGTGTTTTAAACTTTTTTACACGTATATTATATTTAATAAAAAAAAGAGATCAAAATTCACTGCATTTTTATTAAATTTATTGCATTTATATGGGATTAAAAATAAGTTACATAAAAATGTGACTTCATATATTTGTAAGGGCAAAGAGGTTTATTCAAAATATTCTTTAAAAGAATGAAACTTAAATTAATAAGGGGAAAATATCTAAGCTTTGAAGAGTTAGCTGGCTAGTCAATGGTTAATGTGTCATTTTTATGTTAAGATGCAATTTTCTTTTAACTTTAATTAACTTGATGGCCAAATTAAATAGAATTCACATGCGTACAATATCCCTTTTTACTACCATTTTCACCTCTTATACTATACCTAATCTTTTTTAAATTCCAAAAACCTTTGGACCATTCTTTAATTTACACATAATATTTGCAAAATGACCCTAAAGCTTAAGATATGATCGATCATTGGATCTATTCAACCACTTTGATCAGAACGTTCATGAAGGGTAAGGCACTAGCTGATCAATCCTCTCTAATTATTAATTCTCAATTCAGTGTTAGGTATGTTAAAAGACTACTAATTCTATTCTTAATTTTTCTCACGTAAACTACTATAGTATAATATTCTTTCTTATCCTTACATATCTCTTAATTATTTAATATAGTTTAATTCATGTCAATTCTTACAAATATTAATTAACAAAGCGAGAGATTATCCTAAAACCACGGTCTTAAGCATCTACCAATTATTCCATCCTTGGCTGCCTGAAATTGCTGAACACTTTGTCTCTCCAGTCCCATTTCAATATCATCATATTCTTTATATTGTTAATTTTGCACTCCATCTCATAAGCAACAACTACTTAAATAACACAAAATGAATGTTGGTCAAATTTGGTTAAAAACAATAATTGTGTATGGGATGTAGTATTTTTTTTTAAGTGGACACTTAATTATGAATATGGTGAGTGTAAGAAAGAATGGGTAAGAAAAGATATGATATAAAAGAGAATGAATGAAAAAATATAGGAGAAACATGTAATTTCAGGGTAAAAAAATAGAAGTGCATTAAACTTTTAGAGAAAATCAAATTGTTGCTTATATATATAGGATCAACCATATATAAGAGAAAGTTACTTATAAATAAAACCTAATAGATTATATTTTTGGATCCCAAAAAAATGATTTAATTACAAAAAAAATCTCAATAACAAGTGAGCAGTATAAACCTGTTGTCATTTTAAACACTAATACTTATCATTATATACTCATGAGTTGTTATTGGATTTTAGGGTGAAGTCACTTTCTTAAAACCTCGTTGTAATCCCCCAGTTAAGTAAGAGAAAAGTGAAAACCTTCACAAGCATAATTCTTTTTCCATTTTATAACGTTATGTTTGATTTGAAGGCATGAAGGATCAGATCAATGAAAGTCAAAGTGCAGATCATATTTACCAAATTTCACCATAATATGTCGCTGTTAAAAAGATTTTCATGACCCTTTTCAACTTCGAAGATGTCTCTTCCTTCATCAATGGATTAACTTTGACAAAATTTACCTATTCAACCTACACTTTTCTTGCTTTCTTTAAAAAAAAAAAAATCAGATTCAACAGGCTTTTGAGATTCAAGCTTGGACTACTCATTTGTAGTAATCAACTAAGCGAACCAAAACTCTACACGAGGTTTTATCCTTATCAACTTAAGCAGTTAATTAATATTATTTTCTAAATAGGAACAAATGGATTTTTAACTCTTTTTTATTATATGACAAGAATTTGAACCATTGATCCCTAGCCATCTAGCTTTTATCACTCTTTCTTCAACACTTGAATTAACCGTAGGGGGCGGATTTTAGCTCTAAATTGCATATATTTTGCCGAATTTTAGATGAGTAGTTACCATAAATTTTAATCGTAATTTTTTTTTTGTTTTAGATAGATTGGTGCACACGAATGCCGTTCATGGCATAATCATTTATATTTTTATTCATAAGGTAATTGTTAGTCACCAAGTTTAAACTTAGATATTATCCAAATTTCATCATTTAAAGCACACAAGAAATACTTGTTCTCGTTGTTAATGATCATATATTCATTTTTTTATCTTTTTATCGAACAACTTATATGTGCCAATTTTTTTAAAGTCTCCCTATAGATGAGTTATTTTCTAGAAATAATGAGTAGGATGTAGCTGGTAGTTTGAAGACCACCTAATTAATAATCATATAATAAAATAATATACAATATGACTGTGTATAATTAGACAAATTAACATCTGTATATACAGAACAAAATGTTTTACTATACCAAAAAAAAAACAAATGCTTTGAATGGATCCGATGTTCTATAAAAGAATAATTAAGGGTACAAATTAACAGAAGTGTGTCTGTGTGTGTGGATAAGAAAACGAAAATTGATCTAATTAACTAACAAAATTTTGACCCATACCACCTTTAGTTTTAATATAAGAGCTAATAATTTGTGGATATTAGATAACAAATGTGTGTTGGTTTTTTTTTTTAAACTACACTCTTCAATAATTTGTATTGTAATGGAAATCACCTTAATATATGTAATTAATTGGCATATCCTCAAAATTATAAATTTAAAAGATGAAATGGATTGAAATATTATATTTAAAATTAAAGTAAACATTTATCTAGTGTCTATTTTGAAATTAACTAGAGAAAGTACTTCCTCCAATCATTAATATAATATTTACTTTAATAAAAAATCAAATTATAAAATGGATCTTATATTAAATATTAAAGGGAGTTAATATTTTATAAAAACTTGTATGTTCAAATCTTACAATCAATACGAGGATTTTGATGATGAATAATTTATACATATTCCTATATTCCTGTAACTCTTCTTTTAAATCATGACACTCATACGGTGAGGCGTAAGCTACAAGACTTGAATTTTTTCCAAGCAACAACAAAGAGGACAAAATAAGGAGTTGGATCCTTTTGTGTTTATAGTGTTATAGGAAATAGACATCAAAATCACCTAAATAGGTTAGGCTCCTTGGAATATTCCAGGATAAGTCATATGGTTTCATTTCTATTATTGTGATGTGAAGTATATTCTCTTTTGTTAACATTATTATCTTCTTTTTATAGTTATATGACTGAGTCAAATTTAAATGTTGTTGATTCCAATTAGGGACAGCTCTTCTCATCAATCAAAGGCAATTTCTACTTTCATATAACCTTAAACTTGAGACCTACCTTATATTTAAGCAGCCAAAACTTAAACAGGACTAAAAGATGTTGTTTGTTTACATTATCTTCTACTTATACCAACATGTAGATAACCAGATATTAAATAATTGTTATTATTGTATACTATGTCTTAAAAAATAAAAAAAATTCAAAATAATAAAATTCAGACGGGGTCGATCAAATCTTGACCCGCTTTACTTTCCAATATTATATGTCCATATAATTCACGTCAAACGATTTAAAAAATGATTGTTTTTAAATAAAAATATCTGATCGTTTTAGATGGGTTCTCCTTGAGAATATTATCGTTGAATTCACAAATATCATGGCACGTGTAACTCTAATCCTATGATAGTACTATTTTGGTGCAGTACATAAAATGCAGAATTTAATTATTTTATGTAGATCAAGAATCTAATTATTTTATTACACGAACAGTTTACTGTGGGGCGTTTTAAATTCCTATGTAAAATAATGAAGGATGTTCACAATGCAAACTCCTTTGATTATTGAAGCGATTATATAAATATGTGTGTGTGTGTGTGTGTGTGTGTGTGAGTGTATTCTGGATGATCTATCAATAATATTAATATGAGCTCAGTTTTTTATTTGGCCAACTATATAATATATGAGCGCAAAATACCCATTAAAAATACCCATATTCCATTAATAGAAAAATAATCCCCATATATATATGTGTGTGTGTATGTATAATGTCCTGTGTGTGTGTGCGCGCTAGAAATGTGTATCTATAGTTATACACTATAAATTAAAGTGTGAAATATAAATAATGCATGTAATAACTTAAAATATAGATTTTTAGGGAGTTATTTATATAATTTGAAATTCTTCCATTTTCCATCCAAAAAAACATTAATTAAAGCCAGCTTGATATATAAGAGATAAACACAAATGTTATTTGATTTAGTGTTGGTGTGGTTTGACCATATATGTAATTAATTAATATATTTCGTCTGGTTCAGTATATAAAACTTTATAATTAATTAGATCTATAGTGTTTGAACATCGAATAATTTTAAATGTATAGTACATCGATAGTTTTAAATGATTAATGAAGCCACATGTAGTTGGCTTTAATTAAAAGCATGACCAATTAATGGATTAAACGATAAGTTCTGTGCATTATTAAATATGTATAGATATCTATATATATATTTGATTGATTGTGTGATTTTGAATGATTTGAATTATGGGATTTTGTCGTACAAGTAGAGAGGGTTTGAAGTTTGAAATTTGAAGAGAGATATAAATCTGACCCTTGAGTGCGTTTAAAGGACACTTGACTCTTAGGGATGTGGAAAAAAGATTACGTTCAAGGACGAACTAGTTAATCACTAGATAAGCTTAAAGTTTCATACTTAATTAACTAGAGATTATAAAAACCCGGATTAATCATATTCCACATATATATATATATCTATCAATGCATGCACGATCTAGTTGTTACTTAGTTCATCCATTAATAGAGTCTTCATTCATCATCGTTTTCACTTTCTTTACCAATTTTTATAATTGACCCTTTTCCTTTTTAGATTGAATGGGATATATACATATGTGTGTGTGTGTAAAAATTATCTTTTTTTTGTAAACTTTCAATAGTATTAGAAGTATCAGATAAAAATATATATATATATATATATATATATATAGAAGTAGAAGTGGAACATTTTACTTAACCATACACATTCTTTGGAGTAATCTATTGAACCTGGAATGAGGTGAGTTCCTTTGTGCTACTTATTATTTACTTGTTATAGATTTTGTATTATATTTATTTATAGTGATGTATTGATTAATTGAAAGTAGAGTAGTTTTTTTTTTAAGTTGGCTCAAAATTATGTCTATATTAAAACCTGTAATTTCATGTTCGTGCGGCTACATAATATCGTGGCTTGAACGAAAAATAATTACTGTGAGTGTTAGACGACGAACAAGTGCGTGTGTGTGTGTGTGTGTGTGTGTTAAATATGTTACATTTATTCCATAAAGATGTTGCATTTATTACATGACAATGTTGTAATTATTTGCATCCTAAACATTTTTCGAGTGTTTGCTGAGAATTAAGTGGATGATTTTGTAAGGGTATTTTATTTATTCATCGATCAGGTTGTAAATTATTCATTAGGGTGATATACGTAAAAATTTGCAACAAGTTAATATTTAAATTCTTTGTTCTATATATATACTTCCATGTTTTTCTCTTTCCATCACTTTTGGTAATAAAAATTATATTTTATATTAATTAATTGTATAATTAATATTGTAATTGTGTGTGTGTGTGA
>QFDD01008193.1:0-11530 GCA_006871305.1 Vachellia collinsii | reverse complement strand
ATAGAATGAAACAGTGATTTAAAAATTGATAGGTCAAATCAGGATCAATTCAGAGTTAGACCGGCGATATTAAAATAATAGAATTTTTTATATTATATTTTATTTTATAAAAATTAATTGGTAAAATTTATAATATTATTTTATTTTACCCATGTTTTAAATTTTTACAAAATTAAATATGAATGATAAAAAATATTGAGGTAAAATGAATTAATTTTTATCTTATTTTCTTATGATTAAATTTGTTTAAATAGAAAATAGAGAATTAAATGATAATTATATTATTGTATTTGTTTTTAAAATTAATTAATCACATCCTCCCACTCCGATTTAATTTTTCAGTTCTTTTTAATCTTAAAGGTTTCTTTTTATATAAATAAACTGATTCAACTTGTTCAACACCCAAATCAAACTGGAATGATAACTAGTTTGCCAATTTCTGACATGAATCGTTCGGTCCGATTTTTTTAACTATAATTTGTTATGAGCAATAGCTATTATTTACTTAGTTGTTCTAATCATTCATATTCAAGTCCTGGCCTGAATTTGTCATTGGCTAATTTGTTCTTATTAGTGGTTAAGTGAAAGGTGTTATTCACTTAGTTGTAATTATCAATACACAACATAAATAACTTGGTACTAACAGAACTGTTTTTTCCATTTATTAAGTGAAAGTTGTTATCTGCTTATATGTTCTAATCATTTCATATGCTTTTAACGTAATAGTTATCTTGTATACTAGTATTATTTTGCATTATATCTCTAAGAAGCTTTAGCGGGTACATGGCTATGCATTCTTTTAAAAACAAAAAAAAAAAAATAGTGGGATCAGATTTCACGTTGATCGACCTTTGTTGGAAATTCTCAGGTAGATGTGGGAGTTTTTTTTAACCTGAGGGGTAGCAAGGTCAATTCACCAAATTTTGAAGTCCCAAGTTAACGCATTCTGAGGGCTTTTTCTCTTCCAGTACGATAAACAGTAAAAAAAAATTATCTATATATTACACTTCACAAAAAATTTACCTATATATATTACAGTTCACCACGTGAACGAGTTTTAAGAAAGTGCAGCATGTAGGTAAATTTTTTGTGAAGTGTAGTATATAGGTAAATTCTTTTACTGTATATCGTATAAGTATAATATTTTAGGGGTATTTAATTGTATTTTTCTCCTTTATTTATTGTTAAAATAATAAAAAAAAATTTGAAAAAGAATTGGAAGGAGCGAATATGCCCCAACATTGTTGTCCCGATTCTCAAGGCAAATTTCTCATGTCGCAAATCAACGGCTCCTATTCCACCTTTCTGTACAAGTCAATATCCAACGGCTTGTGATCATTCTCTCAATCTCGCTGAACGCCCAAACACTTGGATTTCTCCAGCTCTTCCCTACGAACCATTTCGCAGATTTTCCTTCAACCTCGCCTCTTCTCAAATCTCACGAACCTTCTCGTTTCTCTCTCTCAGGAAAATCATGGTGAAAGGTCCAGGTTTCTATTCCGATATCGGCAAGAAAGCTCGAGGTCACCGATTCTCTACCTTCATCTATTTTATTTTCATCATTGAGCTGCTTAGATTTATTTATTTTTCCAATATTTTCGACATTTATTGCCCTCGTTGATATTGTAAAATTTTTTAATTCAGATCTTCTGTACAAGGATTACCAGAGCGACCACAAGTTCACTCTCACAACTTACACTGCTTCTGGAATCGTGAGATGAAAATCTTTATTCTATTGTTTTTTTTAATTGATGTACTTTTGTCTCTTACTTCCGTCGCTGTCAGTTTTTATCGCAAGAAAAGGGATAAAGTTAAATAGCATAGAAATAAGGTTTGGAATGTAATTTTGTTTCTTTATCTCTGTGAGGCATTGTATTTGTTGCGCCTGGCAGCTTGCTGTTTGCTTTTCTGTGATATTTGTTATTGGATTAAGATTTATTTTTCGATGACTGAGTATGAAGAGTCGCTGATTGGTTAATTGCTTGCAATAATTCTCTTGTATTTCGAAATGATTCTCGTAGCTCTTTGAGTATAATCATTTCTATAATAATTGCTATGTAGTTCACCTGAATTCAGGGTTCATCATTTAGCCTGCTAAATTTCAAGTGTGCTGATAGTTTGATTTCTACTTCCAGGCAATTACTTCAACTGGAACGAGAAAGGGTGAGGCATTTTTGGCAGATGTTAACACTCAGCTGAAGAATAAGAACATCACAACTGATGTGAAAGTGGACACTAACTCAAATGTGAGCCAATTTTGGGATGGAATAGTATTAAACAGTTATTGATTGACGTTGTATTTTATTTTTTGTTTTATAATTTTAGAAGATGGTTTTTTCGGTCATTGGGGGCTGTTTTATTCTTATATAAAGCTGTCATCTATATTTTTATGATTCCTCTTATTGTTCATTGTTTATCTTGGTGAAAAATGTACATTTAATTTGTGGTGGAAGCTGTTAGGCTTTTGCAAATCATCTTTCATGTGCTATATATGATTTGATTTTCCCTAGTTAAGAAAGTCCTTAGAAACTTTGACATGTTGGGAGTTAATAGTGTGCACTGGCAATAGTTATTCCTGTTAAATATTCTCTTCTATAATCTATATTTGTTCCTAGGAATCTTAGAATCCATTGCAATTGACTTGAGATTCATTGTGAATTCACAAGTCTCATTATTAGATTTTCTGCTTCACCAATTTCATATTAGGATCTCATTCCTGTGTAATTGAATTGACTATTACACATACAAGCTTCATATGGCATAATAATTGACATTCACTTATGGCTTAAGGTTTCATATTTTTAGGTCCATACAACTATTACTGTGGATGAGCCCGCACCTGGACTCAAGGCAATTTTGAGGTTTATTGTTCCAGATCAGAGATCCGGCAAGGTACTGAATTCGTCCTTTTAGTCCCTTCATGTAAATTTGTTTTGATGCCTCAAGTCAACCTGTAAGCTGACAAACTTTATTTGGTGTTGTTTAAAAGGTTGAGCTCCAGTACCAACATGAGTATGCTGGAATCAGCACGAGCATTGGAATGACTACTAGTCCAATTGTGAACTTCTCTGGTGTGGTTGGAAATGATTCTCTCTCTATTGGGACAGATTTAGCCTATGATACTGCCTCCGGCAACTTTACCAAATATGATGCAGGGTTGAACTTTGTTCATTCTGATTTGATTGCATCTCTCACTCTGTAAGTATCTAATAATTAAATTTTTGTTAAGTCTACCAATCTTTAAGACACCATTTTTGTATATAAATCATTCCGACTTCTTTTGATAACTTGTAGGAACAACAAAGGTGACACTCTCAAGGCCGCCTACTACCACACTGTAAGCCCATTGACTAATACTGCTGTTGGTGCAGAGCTCTCACACATATTTTCAAACGACGAAAACACTTTTACAATTGGCACACAGCACGCTCTTGACCCGTTAACCTCAGTGAAAGCGCGAGTGAACAACTATGGCCAGGCCAGTGCTCTGATACAGCATGACTGGACTCCTAAAACCCGCTTTACCTTATCTGGTGAGGTGGACACTAGGGCCATTGACAAGAGTGCGAAGGTTGGTATAGCTTTGGCACTGAAGCCATAATATGGCTAATTGGTGATTGGATGAAAGGCTTCACATTTTTTTTGTTGAGGGCAATAAGGGGTAGGATTTCACATTCCCATTGAACCTTTGGTTCTTTATTGTGGAGCTTATAATTTCTTCATATTTTGGTGGTCTTGGATTGTAAAAACTAACTCGGGCAAGTTTTATTTTGTATTTACCACTAAAAAACAAACCCCACCCCTTTTAAAACTCATTTTTTATAATCATGGAAATTCTTTGTGCTGCAATAACAGTTGATACTGTATCTTTAGTATCACACCCTAGCGGTAAGATCATGTTCATCCGTTATAAAGTGGATAAAATAAAGGGCTGGCCGTTTGAAAACTGCCTGATGCTTGCCAAGCTTGAGAAGTTGTAGATCAGGCGTGGGAGGGTCAAACTCTGATGAGATGTCCCATGTTTCAGTTCTCTCTATTGATTAATATTCTCATATTGTTCCATAAAATGGTGAAATTCCCCCTCCCCTAAAAAAACCTAGTTTTATTTTACTTTTTAATTAAAAAAATATTAATCTATAGGAAACTAAAGCGAGAGAATCTGCTCAAAGTCAGAAAGGATGTGTTTCCTTTGACCCAAGAGAAAAGACAATTGTATCTGTGCTTCCTCCAAGTCTAAATTTTAAGAGTTGGTGAAAGATTTATTTGTCTTAGATTAAGGTTTCAATTTATAGTCTCAAACACCCCCGGGCCCCGCGCCCCGGGGGGATCCTTATTATTTGTATGTATTAAAGATATTTTCATTGAAAGAGTAATTTCTGATGCAATGATTATAAGAGTTACTTTAGGAGAATTAACATGTTTGTTTTGATTAACTAAATTTTTTCATCTTTGTATTAATTATGTAGTTTTTATGTTTATGATCAGATATAGTATTAAAGAATTTTTTGATTTTCTGATTATCACTGCGTCTTGTTGAAGGAACTTTTTTGACAGCCAGTTCAGATCAATTTACGTAGATGTATTTCCTTTTTATGAATCAAAAGAATTCTCGCTCTTGTTGCTTGCTGATTCTTTGCAAATACTAGTACAAGGTAACGTTCCTGAAAATGGGATGACCATGGAAGCAAAATAAGACGGAAACATCTCAAAATTTGAATCTCTACTAGAAAGGATACCAACATGTATTACCCTTTTGGTTCACAGAGTTTATTGAAATACAATAGAATGTAATGAATAGAAATGTAATATAATTGAATGATAATTACATAACATTTATTTGATATATTATCAGAAAATCTTGAAATGAAATTTATATTTTATTTATAAGAAATAAAAAAAATTGAAATAAACTTTTTAATTCTATTAAGATTAAAAATGAAGGATATAAATGTATAAGTATTGATTTATAAAATATACAAGTACCCACATGTTAATTCATACAAATTGTAATATGGATTACATAGTCAAAGTTATATAATGGTGATTACTTGATTTGATGTAAATTGTTGTAATCAGGATTACATTTAATTGCATTACCACACTAATCAAACAATGTAATCAATAGAATGTATCAGAATTATATATAATCATCTTTCGTGTAATTGAACCAAACAGACAGTTAGTGTTTAATAACGTTTCAAACAAGATTATCTCTAATAAAAAAAACTTATATGTTTAGTAAAAAAAAATATTATATACAAGAAACCGAATTATTCTTATAAAGCAAAACCTATTTAAAGTACTCACATGACTGGGGCATCTCTTAGAGGTGATTTATAACTCAGATTTGATACACAACTAATGCTCTTTCGTTAATGAATATCAATAAAACAATGTGCGTATGTTATTTTTCAATGTGCATATATATATATATAGTGAAATAAAATTTTAAAAATATACATCCCATTTTTTTCAATTTCAAGTAAATTAAAAAAATAATGGATAAATAGAAAAACAACAGTAATAGTTTTAGTAAACGAAAAATATTTGGCCAGAAAACTCAAACTAATACTCCCTCCAACCCTAAATATAAAACTTTATTTTTAGTATAATTTTCACTACAAACAATGTTTATATTTAGGATTAGAGGGAATATTATTTAATAATAATAAGAAATAATGCAAATATAACTGTTCATTATAATTAGCATAATACATAGACACTTAAATGAATGAAATCTGTATATTATAATTTATATATAAATTAACTATCCTTTAGATATCTCAAGCAGCAGTTGAGGCTTATAAAAAATTTAAACAACTACCCTCTTGAAAAAAAAAAGTATAATCTTATATCTCAAACTTTTCCTTGCTACATTTGCAGTTAAAGAACTTTCCTTGAACCTTTGTTTTAATATGCTTAATTCTGGCAGGCAAGATAGAGTAATGAGAAAAGAGAATCGGTGAAGAAATGCCAAGTCTAAGTTTAACATGTCTCGTAGGAAAACAAAATCATACTTGATGAATCCTGAGTTTAGGGTATAGATTAGGTTATGCTCGTTGGCCAGTAAAGTTATAGAAGATTGGGAAGTCTATGTTTGATCTAGACTGAAAGAAATTGGATTACGCATGTACTATTAGCTTAAGCTTTGACATGATTCTTAGCACTTTGTTTCTAAGTTTAACCAAACTTTAATATCAAACCTTAGGAATGAAGTACTAACTAGCATGCCAAAAGTTTGAGCTAGTGGTAAAGGCGTACCTCAATTCCTTTCAATCCACATTAGACACAGGTTCATAAGTCTCCTAAGACTTTATGAGTAACTTAGTAGAACTAGATCTACACCCTCTAGATCCGGAACACATCAATACTCAATATTTAAACTAGGGAAAATGCACACCCATGGGGGACATGAAAATTGTAACATCCAGAATTTTAATCAAGTTATAATGGATGATTAATTAGGGGAACTCTCTTGGTGAAGTTTAAGGAATATGAAAGGAAAAGTGTAACAAACTCTTTAATTAAAATGAATCTACTTAAGTTACTTAGAGTTAGTTAAATTGTTTGATGGATCACTTGAATGATCAATGATATTATTCAGAATGGGACTTTTTGCATTTGAAAGTAGACATTTCAACTTTCAAGCTTTTTCATGGAATTCTAATTCATAATTTTTTTTGGAGATTTGTGAAATTGCGAAATAAATTATAAATTAAAAAAAAAAGGTGTTTCTCATTGGATTTTCCCATAAAAAAGTATGTGGGAATGGTCCATGTGTATGGTAACCAAGTGTATTTGAAGAGGCATTTGGCTCTATTTTTTTTAACCAAGTGGAGCTTGTAAATTCTGCCACTTTTGGCTATTTCAATCCATGTGTATGGCAAGTGGTTAATCATCTTTTTGTAGATATATAATTTAAATTAACGGATTATCATAATAGGAATCAAAGTCTATGTCTGATCAAAATATGAAGATATTTTTGTGCACCGTGTAACCTGAATAATTCTCTGTGAGATAACTCCATGGATTCGTATCATAAACTTGTCTCGCAAATGATTACGTCACTGTGTCCTTTAACTTGAAATCATCATGGATTCTTACATGATAGTAGCTCAGTTTTGACCTAGTCAAAAGTCAATTTTAAATGAATGATGATAAAGGCTATGCTCGGGTTCAGTGGATTCCATGGAAAAGAATATGAATGGTCAAAATAGGATTTGTCTCTCACATTAGTATAAAGATATTGCTAGGCCCCTCTATGAGTGAGTCTGAAAAATGTATAACCATACTTTGATGGAAATATAGTTCTATCTCTTTAGTTAGACTACTTAGGAATTGAGAAAGTAATGGTCGATAATATAATGATGACAATTTCCATACCTCATCCTTAACAGGAATATCATATGACAAAAGGGACGTGATGTAGTTGTATGATAATTTGTATCGGTTTATAGATCTCATGTGAATTGGGTAGTCATAATGTCTTGCTAGAGACCGCTTGCAACTTATGGATTAGTATAGTCACTGGCCCACTACTAATTTCATATGGGTCCCACTACCAACTTCATATGGGTCTACAAGATCGCACATAAAATGGCCTAACATGAGTTGAAATGTCCAGATTCATTGAATCAAGATTCAATGAATATTCTTGGGAGGATATGTGTGTATGTATTAAAATTCGTTTAATATATATAATATATTTTCATGTATATATATTACATATATTGATATGTAATTATATTATATACATTATAAAGATAGAATAAATCATGTATTTAATTTATAATGATATATTAAATCTTGATCTATCTTGATATTATATCTTATTTAAGGAGATAAATTAAACCTTATTCTCATTTGACTCCTTATCCAAATTAAATAAATTGGTTAAATTATATCTGTTGGATGGATTTTTATGAAACCATTTTTATTTAATTTCTCAGATTTAAAGTTTTTGATAAAATTTGAATTTTGAAATAGATAAAAAATAGATTTCATAATTCAAAATGATAAACTCTAAATGTCTTTAAATATATGGTCAAAGCTCTCTATTAGACATACATCTGACTTCGAAAATTAGAAACTTATGAGAGAAGCTGAGAGTGAGAAGGAGATCCAAGAATTGGACCCAAAGGCACTATCACCCCATTCATGTTGGAAACATCATTCGTATGGATACTAATAGAGGAAGTTGATCGTAGCTCTTGATTTCTTGAAACCAAGCAAGAGAGGAAAAGAAAACAATCCAAGAAAAGTATGCTTTTTGACCATACGATTTAAAAGCCTTCAACAGAACCTTCAAAGGGATTGAAAAAAAAAATTTTAATCTTCCGCTATGCCCTCTAATCTCAACACATGAAACAGTGTTGTTGGCAATGTGGATTGTTACCTTACTATCACATATTCACATTGAACATTCACATTCACGGGCTGTGAATGATCAATGTTAAGTTATTTTAGCAATCCAACTACCCATACAACCTTTGTATTTGCTAAACCAAGGGCTCTATATTCGGCATTAGCTGAAGACATTGACATGACTGTTTGCTTCTTAGTCTTCCATATGATAAGAGATCTACCAATCTTCAGCAGATAACTTGTGACATATTTTCTGGTCATGGCAAAGTAGCCTAGTTTGAATCACAAAAGCAGTCTAATGTAAGGTTCCCCTTTGTGCTAATAAAGATCCCAACTCCCGGAGCTTGTTTCAAATATTTGACAACATTGAGTGCAGCTGCCATATGTGACTTTGTAGGGCTGTGCAGGTACTGACTTAATGCCTGCACAACATAAGAAATATTGGATCTAGTTACTATTAAATAAATTAGCCGACTACCAGTCTTGTACATTTTTCTGATTCTTTCAAGAGGTATGTCCTATTGTCTTTTCCTTCCTTATATGCTGTCAATTTAAGATTTGATGTCATAGGCAAATTGAGTGGCTTACACCCACTTGTTCCTGTGTCGGAAATTAAATCCAGCACATATTTCCTTTGAGATAAAGCAATTCCTTTTTTGGATCTACCTATTTCAATCCCAAGAAAGTATTTCATAGATCCAAGGCCTTTGATTTTAAAACTGATATGCAAAAATTCTTTTACCTCATTAATTTTCCTATCGGAGCTATTGGTTATTAATAAATCATCAACATAAACTAGTATCATGACCAGCCCATCATTAAAAGTTTTGACAAAAAGGAAACAATCATGCCTACTTTGATTGAAACCTCTTGACAATTTTTGATTCCATTATCTTGAAGCTTGCTTCAAGCCATATAATGATTTATTCAATTTACACACCATATTCTCCCCCTTAATTGGAAAAGCTTGAGATATGGTCATATAAACCTCTTCTTTTAGATCTCCCTACAAGAATGCATTATGTACATCCATATGACATAAATTTCAATTATTTAGCATTTTCAATACTACTCTCATTGTTGCCATTTTTATCACAGGCCAGAATGTGTCATAATAATCTATTCTTTCCTTTGGAGTATATCCTTTGGCCACTAATCTTACCTTATACTTATCTACTTCACCTTTTGAGTTATATTTAATTTTAAATACCCACTTAATTCCTACAGGTTTCTTTCCTTTGGAAAGAAGAACCATTTCCCAAGTCTTACTATTTTCTAATGCTTTTATTTCTAAATTCATGGCATCAACCCACTGTGCATATTTCACTGCTTCCTCACAATTCTTGGGCTCACTTACTGAATCTATATTGACTGAGAAACAAAACTCAGAGGGTGACGTGTGAGTAATCTCTATGTTTCTATATTGGGTACAAGCATTTTGCCTCCCTTTGTTCAAGTTGTTCCTTGTGTGGCCAAATTGCATATATAGTCTTTTGCCCAAATTGGAGCCTGTCTATCTCCACTGGCTCTTGCACTAGGTTGATGCAGCAAGGTGGACTCTCCTAAGTGATTTTCATCTTCCTCATCATGAAGTCCAAGATCTTCCAATTCCTCATCTTGAGGTGTTGAAGGATATGTGTTGCTGGATTTATCTGTAACAACAGGGGTCTTATCTTCAAAGCCATCAAAATAAAACATATGTTTTAAGTCATGATTTACTCCCCCCTTGTTTAGGAGGCATGCTACCTTTAAATGGGAATTTATCATTATGAAAAAGTAACATTTCTGCTAAGCATCAGTTTTTGTTTATGAATGTCCAGCAGCACATAACCTTTTTGATTAGTGGGATAACTCAAAAATATACAAGCAATGAAATGCGGTTGAAATTTATCAATGACAGTGAGATCTGTAACATATGCTAAAGAGCCAAAAACACAAAGATTATCATAAACAAGAGGGTGTCCATCCATTAACTTTTTCAATAAGGGGTATTATAGTCTTGAATGTGAGATGGTATTCTATTAACCAAATAAGCAGCCATTTTGACACACCCCATAATGCCATTTTCGTAAGTGCACTACGTCTTCATTCAACAATACCAATTTGTTGGGGTGTACAAGGGCAATTAATCTCATATGCAATACCTTTCTCTAGGAAAAAAGATTTAAGATCTTTATTAAGAAACTCAATGCCATTGTCACTGCACACCCTCTTAACAGTGGAAAGAAACTGTGTAAAAATATAGGCAATGAGACTTTTAATGTGCATAATGATTTTGTATTTATGTGCCATTAAAAAAAAATCCAAGTTTCCCCTAAAAAATAATCCACAACAATGGTAATAAAAAATTGATATCCTTGATGTGTAGGTTTTCTACATGGTCACCATACATCCATATGTAGCAAGTCAAAACTGGTCTTTGATTTCATGCAACTAACAAAAAAAGATGATTTTATATATTAACAAAAATGTAGTATGCTTTATGAAATTCCTTTTAAGAAAGTGTTCTTTTTTTAAGGAAATGATCTCTAAAATTCTCTCTTGATCTTATAACAATGTTTCTTTTTCTTTTGAAGTGAATTCAACATTTCAAACTAGTCCAAACAAATCAAGCAATAACATGTTGTCAATGGGTGAATAATATTTTTTTTTTGGTTAAACATTGGTATTCTCTCATTAGAATAAATCATGTTCGAGACATTATCAGATATTAAATATGGACATATTTTCAAATAAAAATTGAAAATCCATTTAGTATATTGTGAAAATGTCACGTGACAATTTCAACCATTTTTTGATTTGTACTCGTTATTGTTGCGTAGAAGTCATGCTAATCTTAAATGGATGAAGAAAACGATCTTCAAACTTGGGAGAATAAAATATTACTGGGTCTTGAGTTGAGAGATCACAAGGAAGCACTTCTTTCTAACTGAGGGATGAGGACTTGTCAACTTCTTTTTTCTTTTGGGTCAAAGCTGGCGTTTCCTTAGGATTTCATTTCACGCTGTGATAACGATGAAGCCCTAGATGCTGTGTCACTCATGATTCATGAATGGACAGGATCAAGTGGCCCTAAATTTTGTCTTTTTCTCCCGAATTTAGAAGCAATATAATATGTCTGAATAATAATAATAATAATAATAATAATAATAATAATAATAATAAT
>QFDD01008192.1:0-14753 GCA_006871305.1 Vachellia collinsii | reverse complement strand
ATTTAAATAATTAGGGATTGTATTGCAGTATTTGTGAAACAGATTTCAATTACCAATTACAATCGCCGATGGTAAAAACCTCAGAGTAGTGTCGGGTATTGGTCTTCAATGTCTTGAAGTTTCTAATCGTCCATGCTATTTTCTGGTATGTTATATCCTTGGGCTGTTGATTCATCATCCTCCAGTCAACTTATGATGAACCCTGACAAATCAAAACCTGAAACCAAATTTCAAAGCCAATAGTAGTCAATATTTATATATATATTGGGGAACTCAAATTTTGCCACCGCAAGAGAAACCCATGAACACTATATACACTAGTTAAATTTGCATTGATTTCAACATAAAATTGTTATTTAATAAATGTTAAATTTTTCTAACAATCTAACCCATTTAAAATACCAACAGTACTCCCACTATCTCAAATAAATTATTTAATGAAATTTTAATTGGCCAAATAGTCTAAAAATAACAATTGTTTCTAAAAAAAACAATTAGAAAATAACAAAATGGCAAAAAATAACAAAATAACAATAAGAATTTCCTCAAAAAAATTTTATAAAGAAAGTTTATTAGAAAAAGAGATGTTAACTACCTAAATTATCACAATAGGATGAACTGGCAGATTGCACCTCCTCGGCTCCTCTCTCTCCGCTGTGGATGAAAATTATGGTGAGGAAGGAGAAGGGTGGGTATATTTATAATGGGGCCAATTCTCACTCCCTCTTTTTTTATTATTATTATTTTCTTTTTTTTTTTGTTTTCCCAACGTTTTCTTTCTCTGTCTTCTTCTTCCTCTTTTTATGCGCCACCTGATTGCCGCAACCACCTGCTTTCCCTCTCCCTCTCTCTCTTCCCCCCCTTCTTTTGCTCCCATTATCGCCCTTCATCTACCACATTTTTTAATTATTTTTTTTATAGTACCTACCGGTGCAAGTTACGTTTAGAAATAGGACTCTCTGTACACATTGTCCCTTTGATGGACGTATGACAATTGTTACTGGGTAATAGAATTATGAATTTCTCAGCAAAGTGTGCGTTCAGTGGATGTTTGGGGTTCATCATATTTTCACCACACAAAAAATAAAAATAATATTTAACCTTTTCTCGGACATATTCTTGGGCCTTCTCATAATTTAAATTAAGATAACTTTGATATAGTAATTAGACACGTTTTGCAGGGAAGAAGCTTAGTCATTCAGCACTCAATTGGATGCACATGTTGGCGTTTGTTCATGGCCTGGCACGGGTCCCTCAATAATAATGTGAGTGTGTAAAGGAGATTCGGATCACGAGTTGGACAGGAGGAGCCAGCGCTAGACGGGGCCTCAATTATTTGGGTGTGTAACGATTCCTTTTGATTTCGGAGAGGACATGTTTTGAAAGCATTTGTTGCCTTTAGGATGCATTGGTCAATATTAAAGCTAATGGTTGGGTATAAATTTCTTATGTAAGTCTGATTTTGAGACAAATTTATTATATTATAGATTTGGGTTAAACCTGCTTTTAGTCTTTATAATTTACTCCGATTTGATTTTTGGTCCATGAAGTTTAAAAGTTGTGGTTTTAGTCCCTCAAGTTTACTCTGTCTAATACTATTAGTCTCTATAGTTTCAAAAGGACCTACACCTAATGTTAATACAATTAATTTTACTTATATGTTACTAATTCCATTAATTATAGTGAAATTTCTTAATAACTGGACAAGGTAACATGAAAAAAAATTGTTGTATAATTTATCCTTGTAATTTTAGTGACTTAAATGTTTGACTGTGTTAATTAATACAGTTAAATTTAGGGATCGAAATAAAAATTTGTTCAAAGTATAAGAATTAAAACCAAAATTCATTCAAAATATAGGGATCAAAAACAAAATTAGTTAAAAGTACATGGACCTTTTAAAACTACAAGAACTAATAGTTTTAAATAAAGTAAACTTGAGGGACCAAAAGCATCACTTTTAAACTTTAGAAACCAAAACTCAAATTGAGATAAATTATAGGGACCAAAAGTATATTTAACCTATAGGTTTTCAAGCCTAGCTAGGTATTGTTTATGGGTGAACATTAAAGTTGTCATTTTCTCACTTTTTTGAATTAATATTTAATCTGCCAATAATGGATTGCTATGGTTATGGTGAAGAATGGATTATTTATTGGATCGTGCATCATGGTGCGTATATTTAAAAATGTTTGCTATGGTTATGGTGAAGAATTAAAAATTTGCAGTGACCATTGGCTAGATGGAGAAAGGGGAAAAATGTTTACTGTATTGAATAAAACTGATATAAAACGAAGAAGGATACAATTAGGAATTAATTAGAGCATGTTGAAGTGAAGGATAAAAATACATAGAAAGATAAATTTATGCATAAAATAAGTTCCATGAATAAATTTTTTTTTAAAAAAAATATATTTCAATTATTTAAATTATCAAGAGATAGATATACATCATATACTTCCCCCCTTTCTCTTTTTTTATTTCTTTTATTTTTGTTTTCTTTCTCTTCTATTTCCTTCTTTTTTACTTTGTAGGCCCGCCTGTCTACCACTACCACACTCTCCTCTCTCTATTTTTTTCCCTTCTTTTTCTGTCACCACCAACCGTCATTACCGCATTTTTTAATTATTCTTTATTTTATTAATAAAACTTATCATTAATCCTTTTTAAATTTCAGTAATTATTTAATAAATTCTTTCATTACAAATAATTATTTCTTAATTATAGTTAAGGCGTGAAAACAAAATTTAGCATCCTACAATTTATATCATCTCCTATCTCGTGTTAAACCTCTCTAAGTCTAGCTTTAAAAAAAAAAAGGACATGAAAGAGGGATGTGGTATCACCCTTTTCTAGTATTGGTAGGTCCTAGGTATGTAATTCTTTGTATAACCTAAGATTCGGCTATATACTAACAATTATATACTGGAAAATTAAATTTAAAAATGATGTCTCATCTACTACAAAATAAAATGGAGATGACACCTATTCATGTGATGGTTATAGTTTTAATTGACGATTTTGCTTAATTATCTATTCACACAATATAAAAATGATTTTAACGATAAAAATTTCATTACTAATTTGTTTAACCATAGAACCGGATTAGTGACGGAATTACTATTAATAACTGATTCCTCATGGAATTTTGGATTCCATCACTAATTAGCAATACAATATTTTCATCACTAATTCGTCACAAAATTGGAATAACCTATCCCCAAAATTAGCAATGGAATTCGCCATTGGTAATCCATTGCTAATCAATTATTATTTATTTTTATTTTCAACACTTCAAAAAGATATATGGTCTCATAGTTGACTGCCACGTGTCATGTCGCCCATCGCTAGTTGTCGCCACCTCACTGTTGTCATTCACATGTTCCGCGTGTTGTCCAAGTCACAAATTGATTGCATTTTGTGACAAGGCAAAATTGTATACATGTAATATTTCACAAACAAATGAAAAGGTAAATATAAATATAAATATAAATATTTTTCTCGTATAATATGTCCAACAAAGAGGACTACTTCAATGCATTAACAGGGGCCCTTAGATGATTTATGACCACTACACACCTTCTAAAATTTGTCTTTTTGGGCTTGGTTGAACGTATCACATAATAATTTAAATGGGAAAATTCCCACCCGCGTGCCAATTTAGTCTTTTGATAAAACTAGTTTAATGGGTAATCCTAAACTTTATGAACCTCCACTTGCAAATAATAATGATAGTACCCAATGATAAAAAATTAAAAGAGATCATTGAAAGAGCAATGATGATTTTACAAAGTGGTTTAAGATGGACATGGCAATTGGATTTGCTTATGGTTTTGGGAGTGTATGTTTGACCCTTTACTTCAACAAGAGATGGAGAAATGCCTATTTCCAGTTTCTCACTAGTATGTATGACCAAATTTATGTCTTCGTTGGTTTAAAGACAAAGAGGCTTCTTCGCGAAAACTTGGCAAAATCATCAAAGTGAAAGGAATAACTTTTAGAAGGTTTGTACATTTTTCTAAAGCATTACATCTTTGAATAGTTCCACAATTGATTCAGGTGATACAGTATAAGTATTCTAATCATTTTTGTTATTTCTCCCTTTGATTCTAAATATTAGGCATTTTCCTTGCAAATAAGGTTTTATATGTAGAACTGAACGGCAGCATACTTTTTGCAGATAATATACTTGATTTTTTTGTGCCTTCCTTTGTTTTATTTCGGATAAGTATGAAATGTATTGGAGAGCCTCCTTTGTTTTTCCTTTTCGCTAACATCAATTTTAAGTCAACTCACTTTGCTGGTAGTCACCTACTCGGTTATCACAGACGCGTTTCATGGGTCCGGATCAAAAACAAATCTAGCCAAGTGCATGTTCAATGCAAGTTCGTGTGGGCCAGTTGATTTCACTTTGGGTAGACAACAATTGACTTTGATTATCTGAATTCTACAAAAGTATTCTTTTATTCCCTCTTTCTTTTTTTTTCCTTTTAGTTACCAAACAATCTGTGGCTCCTATATTATTCCGATTATAACATTGAGTGGTATCAAGTAAATTATCCTGCTTTCTTTCTTCTATGCCCGGTTTGGTAGCATGGAACTGAGTTGATGGAATTGGAATTGAGGTTGGAACTAAAAATTTAGGTTGTTTGGAATGATGGAACTCAGTTCCATGAAACTGTCAATTCCAACCAATGTTGGAACCACCAGTTGGTTGGACACCCTAGTGTTGTCATGTGTTCCTTCACTTCAAAAACGATCATTGCTTTGCTTCGATACCTATGTGCCATCTTCATACTCTATTCAAACATGTCCCATGGGAATTTGAATGTTGGTTGTACTGTAAGAGATCAAGAAACTCTTGAAATCTTCAAGGGAAGCATTCAAGATCCATGGAAGCTACTCTCTTCTTGGTTCAGTGAACAAGATTGCTGCCACTGGATTGGAGTTAACTGTGACAACCTCACAAGAAGAGTCACTAAGCTCGACCTCCATTGCCCGCGTAATTAACCGGATGATGACAAATTTTTAGGAGGTCAGATAAACGTGTATGTTCTGAAACTAGAATTTCTTAGCTTATTGGATTTGCATGGTAATTACTTTAATGCTATTTATATGTTGTAGGCAGCACATAAATTCTCCAAACAATTCAGTGGATCTTCCAACTCCTCTGCAAAGTTGTACCCATCCTGTGGGTAGCAGCACCTGCAAAAACGGTTAACCCGAGTCGCGTCCGAGGACACTGTCTCTAAGAGCTATTCCGCAACTACCGGCTAAGCAAGATGTGGCACTCTCCAGGATTAAATGGATTCTTCCTATAAGGATATATGGCTACAAAATACGCGAAAGGTAATAGAACTCAGCAGGTAAAAGGAAGTGCAAGAAGAGGAGGAGAGGAGTATATATCTTTTATGCTATCTCTAATTTTGAAGCCTTTATATAGGCCATGCACTTCATGGACATTGGGCAATTTGGAAGTCATGTAGCCACCAATTTAATTGATTTAAAATCATTTAACATCATGGAAGTAATTAGCTTTGAATGCATATTAAGTTTGCATAATGGACAAGCACATTAAAACATAATAAAACATGTTAAAAGCACATTAAATGTCCGTTTCAAATTGTTTTTATTTCCAAAACGTTTTCATTTTTATAATGGCATTTCTAGTAAGTATTCTATACTCAGTCTGTGTTTAACTTGCACACAAAGGGGTAGGAAAAATTGCCGGATTTATCTCCGGTGGCCCTTTGTCGTGGCTAAACATACTCTTCCTCTTGGCTCATTTACTAATCCAAGATTACATTATTGTACATTCACTTATATCTATACTGTAACATCCTAAATTTATTTTAACTTAATTTATATTAGGAAGAATTATTTTTATGATAAATAAAATATATTGTGCTTTTAGGTTAAATAGAATTTATATAAATAGTAGTAGTAATAATAATAATATATTAATAATAATAATAAAGAGACAAAAGGTGGATGAAAAGTGGAAATGGGGTCTTTTATTGTAATTTTTGCTTCTGGGTCTTTTTAGGGAATTTTAACCATAAGGATTATTAGGTCACCATCAGACTTTTCCTTCTCCCCTCTCTCGCAATTTTTTCTCCTTCTCACGCATTGGTGCCGCCATTAGCAACTTTGAAGCTTATTTTTGTAAGTTAAACTTTCTCAAATCATTAAACCTCCTTTATCAAAATTGTTATACTCTTTTAGATCTACCGGATAATGTAATTTATTTGAGTTATAGAGCAAAAATATAGTTTAGAGTTTGAATCAAGTTTTGATTTTTGATAATAAATGACTATAATATCGTATAATTAAAATATTAGTATGTTTTAATCGGTTTAGTTTTATCTATTGGTTCATCTAAAAATTTTAAATAATATTTTTACTTAAAAATTTAGTATTTGGGATATATATATGATATTTGTACTGACTAAATTTGAGTTTTAGGATTTATTTTAAGTTTATATTAATTTTTGTATGAAGTGGGTTTGGAGTTTATGATTAAAGATAAATGTTAGACGTTTTGGGGAAACTTTAAAGGTTAGAATATTGTGCTTTTGTATAGATGGAAGAAATAAAGATAATTTTAATGACTCCAATAAGTAGGAAATATTTTGTGACAAAGAGGAATTGGGATTATTTGTATTTTAATTGAATTGTGAGTTCGGGGGAATAATTAAATTAAAGTTAAAATAAATAGTTAAGAGCCTATTGAGAAGTATGGATTCTAAATAATCATTTCAAGATCCTAAGTGAATATAATCAAGTTAAATATTTAATTTATGTGTTAAATTTGTATCTATATCATTGTGTAGATTGATTTGAGTGTGGTTGGTGCTTTCGTGGCTTGAGCTCATGAGTATTTTGGAGTTAAGGTAACCATGGTTAATTCATTTGATATGCTTGCATGGATTGTAAGGTATTTTCGATACCTTAATTATTTATTGTGAATACTATCTCTATATTTACATATTCAGTCTCAGTGAAGTGGGAAGTATTTTGAAAGTACATGTTTTACTTAAAGGTGTATATATATACGATGAACTGTTTATAACTTATCTTTAGTTGGAATAAATTGTGAATTAATGAATTTTGTGGGAGATTGGAATATTAGGTGGTACTGAAGTAGTTGGGTTGATCTTGTGATGATTGGGCTTATGTTGTATCCGCGGTTGCCTCTACTACTGATCATAGTGGTTGGCTTTATTGTGACTCAGAACCAGGTGGGGAGTCAGCCTAAACCCAGGTGGGAGGCCAGCCTAGACCCAAGTAGGAGGCTAGACACCCTTTGATTCTAGACTCAGGAGGGAGAACGAAGGGGGACCGGTTGGATTAATGTTGCTGCTGGACCTTGGCCAGGTTGCTCAGCGCATTAAGCCGGATCCACGTCATGGAGTAATATGGAGAAGTTGAATGGAGGGATCACTTGTGTAATATGATTGTATTGAATGAGAAATATTAATTTTTTTTAAGTATTACTTATCAGCACTGCTTCATTGACTTATAATCCCGTATTGTATATTTTATGAATTGATTATTGGTTACTGGGACTTTATGTCTCACCCTATCGTTGTTTACCATTTTTCAGGAAAGGAATTTAGTGATTCGAGGTGTGAAGGGAAGGAGCCAACAGCTTGATAGTAACTATCACTGTAGGCTTATCAATATTATTTTTGGAGAAAAGTATATTGCCAGACTTATAGGACTTGCATCCTCTATTTTCATTTTTATGATTTTACGATGAAATTAGACTCATCGTTAATAATTGTCTTTTGGTATGATTGAGACATTAAGTGTTTATTTGAGGGATATATGTGAACCCATAATTCTGATGAAAGGTTAATAACTGTTATGATTTTGTTGATAATTTTTGTGGATGACTTGTGGGCAAGTTTTGTACCCTGAGTCATATTGATGTTGTATTAGGTTTGTGGGCTGGGTGTCTCACCCAAAGCTCTTGTGCCCTGGACCTCAAGAAATTTATAAGCAAATTTTATTTTTATCATGAGGTTAATTTACCTAGGGGGTTACATACACAATCCCAAATATTATGGAACTCTTCCTTTGACACACCCACACACTATTTACAACAATCCCCCACATGTGTCAAAGGAAGTACCTTTAGCTGAGTTACTCACATGAATATAACTATTGTATCTGGTCGTTCTTAGAACTATGAACCATACATAGGCCAATAACACATGGTATACAGAGATGCTAGTGAAGCCTGCTTCTATGAACTAACAAATATTGGTGTATACCAGAGGCTTTAAGAGCCAGGTTATACCCCCACATTTCCACTGTTAACAGCGTTTTTGCACATTCAGACGGCTGTGCACATGCCTGGTGCATAACGAATGCTCTAGAGATTTTGCCACAATCTTATAGGAGCAGCCCCACTCCACATTCGTAAAGGTGATTTCATGAAATGTACCTGCATTTAACACACCATCTCGTATGATTATGAAATCATTAAGAGCTTCGGTTCAACCTTACAAAAATGCATTCTTAACACTTTCTCATGCCGTACGAAGGGACCATATATTTATTGTAGTGCTAGCAGAACTGACAAACGACTTGTTTTTACCCATTGAACCTCCTTCATGGGATCACCAATCATAAAGGTTGGGTTGCTATTGCCGTCAATTTCAAGTTGGCTTAAGTCCTATTCCCCTCAACTAATTCAATGTTTATTTCATCCCAAGGGGTTTTTTTTATAGATATGCTAGGTCAATTTTAACCTCACAAAATCGATTGAGATAACTCCACAATTCTTTAAGCATGCTTATTCACATAGTATCACAAACGATGTATACTTGAACCATTGTTCTCTCTACAATGGCTATTATCATTTGACAATCACATCTCATCGACATAAAATGTCGGATTCACACTAAAATTTTGCCAATAAGTTTTCAACAACTTAGGCATATAATTTTACTCAATTCCAGAGTAATAAACTCTTATTCACATTATATTTATTTCAACCACTATTAAAGTTGAATAATCATAGTGGATTTTCTCATATAAAACTAAAGTTCAATTCACATTCGTGTATTTCAATACAACAAGAATCCACTGTTTATGATACCAACATTTATGGTATCCCTCAAATATTTTATTTCTCATACAGGACTGCATATTTACGTATGCTTAATATCTATATAGCATAAGCTATATCACATGGATTAATATTTATTAATGCAACAATGATTCAAAGCCAAACTTTAGCAATATTTCTCAATATTATATATCCTCCACATCCTTATTCTTTTATGATTTTAACGTCCAAAATCACACTTGATTCACCCATACTTTCAAATCCAATTTGAAGCAACAAAGCATTATAACCAAAATGCCATTCACATTAAAAATTCAATATCACGATAATAATGCATACTCATGCATATTTTTACCAAGATGGATATACATCCACAAATCATGAAAATTGAAACATTTTTATTTCTAAATAAATGATAAAATTTTTCATATCCATACATTGCTTGTTTCAAGCAACATAAAAATTTGATAATTCACAATACTTGCTCTTAGTAGCAAATAACATAGCCTCCACTTAATTCACAATGCACCTTAATATTTTTAAAGGGAGGCAAGCAATCTTATATAATTTTACAACTACAACTGCATTTTTATCTTGCCAAAATTAAGGTACCCCTCATATTAGGCTATTAGGCACTCCCACACTTTCAAATATTTCCTATTATGTTTATTGGCCTTTCAACAAGGATTCTAATTAAATTAGAATTTTACCATATAGTCTCCTTCTATTTTGATTAAATTAAAATATCTCGCATATTGTCATTCTAATTCCACAAAGCATCACCGCATTTTAAACCCAAAGTTTGTTTCTCAAACTGAACTTTTAAAATATTCACCTAAATATGGACAAATAGAATATAAAATATTCTATTGTTCATATCTCGAACCTTCACAATTGAATCTCATTACACCACTAGTTTTCATATATATAAAGGGTTGATTCAACACTTGTCTTGCCCTCCAAACATGTGAATAGTGGATTTAAATTGAGAGGTTCATTGACTTCTAGATAAATTCTTAATGCCACAACATTTCTCTTGCAATAAACCATAGCATGCCACGTATTCCTTGGAGGCAAACTGATTTAAACGATAATATTAATATATTTGCAATTGTGTACAGTAGGTCACTGATTCAATATAATTCATATTCATTCAAAATGTAAATAAACACTCATTAATGTCTACATAACCGAAAGACAATAATACACTTAATTACAAAAATTAAATTCCAATATGTAACAATTATGCATATGAATGAATGACTTTAAACATAATGAATTCTCATTAATGCAAATTAATACACTCATTAACCAAAATAATAAGACCTCCAACTGATCATAGGAGTTAAAATCACCAACTGAAGAATTATTTTTCTGACATAAATAATGTAATAATATCTATTAGCACATTCCACAATACCACAGAATATTTACTATTTACGGCTAATTGCATCCTCATGCTCATAGCTCCATTACTAAATAGCACCAACAGGTAAAAGACGCACTAATGTTAACAATATTACATTTGTTTACCATACACAATTAGCAACGCCAATAAATTTATAATATAGAAATTCAATATTTGAGCATAGGAAAACCGTTTTGCACAATTGATTATTCCAATTCAATCAGCATGAAGTTCTTGTCCAAATCAATAATAATCTTGTGAACGCCAGATTTTAATCCCGAGAACCGAAACTCTTGGGCTCCTCACACAAGTGTTAACACCAACTTAATCCAATGTAATGACATTTCCATCTTTTCATATCAGTAACTAATATTTAGTTACCTTACTGACTCTAATGACCAAAATCATGTTATTCTATAGGCTCTAGACTTCATATGCGTACCTGTCAAACACCAAAGTCGCATGAATATGATGTTAGGATCCCAACAAAACTCTTTCATCCGTCCATGTTCTTCATCTCTATATAATGGCAATTACAAGGACCTCCACCATTATCACGGTTTCCATACCTGGAATTTTGTCTAAATTGTGATGTGTTTGAGGTCTTAAGTGAGCCCAACTAAGCAAACAAATTTGGCACTCGGTGTTTTTAAACACCAGTCCACTTGAGCATACAACATACGCTTCATAACTTAGCTTTACTCGTAAATATCATCAAACTCGCTGCCTCAATACACATGTCCATCAGGATTTTCGTCTACCACCAATTTGAGTCATCACTTTAGGCAGCCGTGCCTGAGTACCATTGAGTTAAAACTCAATTCTCAGATCATCCTTGACTTCTATAATCACCAAAGGTTCATGTGAAACTGAGTTTAGCACTTACAATATTGTCATTTCAATATTGCCACAAAAATGAGGATTATTGCCATTTTGGCAATCTTCTCTATTATAAGGTATCAAAAAAATATCCTGAAATGAGGCATAAGTAGAAAAGTGAGACCCAGCTTAATTCCTTCACAAGAATAAAATACCAACATAAACTTAAATCGTGACAAAGTTCAAGGGTCTCTCTTTTTTGATAATTCTACTGTTGAAGAATGTTAAAAAAAACAATGCTACCTTAGCTCTTAAGATTGTTGTAGGCAGCATATAAATTCTCCAAACCATTAAGTGGATCTTCCAACTCCTCTGCAAAGTTGTACTCATCCCGTGGGTAGCAGCACCTGCAAAAACGGTTAACCAGAGTCGCGTCCGAGGACACTATCCCTAAGAGCTATTCCGCAACTACCGGCTAAGTAAGATGCGGCACTCTCCAGGATTAAACAGATTCTTTCTATAAGGATATAGGGATACAGAACTAGCGGAAGGTAATAGAACTCAGCAGGTAAAAGGGAGTGCAAGAAGAGGAGGAGAGGAGTATATATCTCTTATGCTATCTCTAATTTTGAAGCCGTTATATAGGCCATGCACTTCATGGACATTGGGCAATTTGGAAGTCATGTAGCCACCAATTTAATTGATTTAAAATCATTTAACATCATGGAAGTAATTAGCTTTGAATGCATATTAAGTTTGCATAATGGACAAGCACATTAAAATATAATAAAACATGTTAGAAGCACATTAAATGTCCGTTTCAAAATGCTTTTATTTCCAAAACGTTTTCATTTTTATGATGGCATTTCTAGTAAGTATTTTATGCCCAGTCTGTGTTTAACTTGCACACAAAGGGGTAGGGAAAATTGTCGGATTTGTCTCCGATGGCCTTTTGTCGTGGCTAAACATACTCTTCCTCTTGGCCCATTTACTAATCCAAGATTACATTATTGTATATATTCACTTATATCTACACAATCCCAAATATTATGGAACTCTTCCTTTGACACACCCACACACTATTTACAACATTATATTCCCCCCCTCCACCATGGTACGAACTTCTCCAAACTTCTTCTTGATTTTTCATATAACTTTGGCCTAGAATTGATGATCTTGGATGGGTTTCAGTCCTATCTTCTTTGGAATATCTTGACCTCAGCGATTCAGATCTCTCTAAGGAAACTCATTGGCTTCAAAGGGTTAACATGCTCCCTTCACTTTTGGAGTTACGACTAAGTCACTGTTCCTTGAAAGGCATTCAACCATCCCTTGAGCATGCAAATTCTTCTTTCCTAGAGGTTCTTGATATTTCTCTTAATGGTTTTTACCCTGAGGTCCCTAAATGGCTATTTATTCTAAGTACCAGCATTTCATTTTCAGACCTTAGCTTCAATTATCTTGAAGGTCAAGTACCCGAAGAAATGTCAAATTTAAGGCAACTGAAAAGCTTAGTCTTGAAGTTCAATAATTTCAATGGATCAATTCCAGATTGGGTGGGGCGGTACAAGCAATTAGAAAATCTTGATCTTTCTAGCAATTATTTTTCTGGTCCCATTCCTGAAAACTTGGGAAATCTATCTTCACTGATGTATTTAAATGTTGGATGCAATTTACTAAATTGGGACTCTTCCAAAATCTCTTGGGCAACACTCAGAATTGCGAGGCCTTGTTATTGGGAGTAATTTGTTATCAGGATCTATTTCTCCATTCTTTTGCGAAGCCATGATTGGGAATAAAAATTTGATGTTTTTATATTTGAGTCACAATCTTTTCTCTGGGAAGCTTCCTGACTGTTGGATACATTGGAAAAGCCATTTGAAGTTGATTCATCTGCGGTTAAATCATTTTAGTGGCAGCATTCCACCTCAAATTTGCCGACATTCTAATCTTCAAGTCTTAGACCTTGCTAATAACAAACTCGCAGGTTCAATTCCAAAATGCTTAGGCAATATTGCAGCAAAGTCTACCACTTCTGATGATCCCTTCCATGATCCTTACTATTATCATGATCACAAAATCGTTCATTATTCTTCAAGGAGGACTTACGCGGAATATCAACATTTATTCTATAGAGATTGCCGTGAATTTGACCATGCCTCCGTCTTTTCTGATGTATTGTGTTATTTGTCTATTCATCGGTTAGGTTATCTGTCCTTTGTTGACCTCTCAATGAATGACCTTTCAGGACCAATACCTCGAGAATTATGTATGTCAGAAAAGTTATATTTATTAAATTTATCCCATAATCGTTTGATGGGGAGCATCCCACATGAGATTGGGAATATGAATTTTTTAGAGGCACTTGACCTCTCAAGGAACCAACTTGTTGGAGAAATTCCTTAGACATTGAAGGATCTAAATTTTTTGGCTTGGTTGAACGTGTCATATAATAATTTAAGTGGGAAAATTCCCTTGGGTGGGCAACTTCAGACTTTTGATGAATTTAGTTACATAGGCAATCCTGAACTTTATGGACCTCCACTTACAAATAATAGTCCACAAGGAGAAATAGTACCCAATGAGGAAAACGATATCATTGAAAGTAGTAACAATGATTTTACAGACTGGTTCAAGATGGGCATGGCAATTGGATTTGCTTATGGCTTTTGGAATGTATGTTTGGCCCTTTTCATCAACGTGAGATGGAGAAATGCCTATTTCCAGTTCCTCACTAACATGTATGACCAAATTTATGTCTTCGTTGCTTTGAAGAAAACATGGCTTCGCGAAAGCTTGAAAAAATGACCAAAGCGAAAGGAACAACTTCTAGAAGGTATACATATTTATCTAAAGCATTACATCTTCGAATGGCTCCACAAATTGATTTTAGGTGATATGTTATAATTATTCCAATCAATCTTCTTTTTGGTCCCTCTGATTCTATATATTAGACATATTTTTGTAGTGCAAATCACATTACAAACTGTGCCTCACAAATAAAGTTTTATATGAAAGACTGAAAGGTGGCTTACTTTTTGCAGATAATATATTGGATTTTTTTTTATTTTTGTGACCTCCTTTAATATTTTCAGATGATCGTATGAAATGTATTGGAGAGCCTCAGAACATGGATCTTTCCTATCTTCACTGCAAGCTTTCATAAATGGTTTGTGCGTTTAAAGAGTTATTTGGTGTTGTGTTTTGTAAATCTTGTTATAAACTTGAAGACATTATTTTCCCTATTTATTTTTGAGATTTGTGGTATTATTATGGTAGATGTGACATCATTATTGTAATTCCATGTTTGTAATATTGATGAAACCTAAAATTTTATATTAAAACGAAAATGATCAAAGAATATATAGATGGTTAATATACATAGCCGTAAAATTCATAATATGGATTAGAACACACTTTTAAATACAGGAACTAGATTTTTTTTTT
>QFDD01008191.1:0-13638 GCA_006871305.1 Vachellia collinsii | reverse complement strand
GGTTTTCCAAAAAGCTATTCTTTCCAGCTTTTTCAAAAGCTATTCTCCAGAATCTATTTTCCAAAAGCTATTTTACGCAATCCGAGACAGAATCTATTCTCCACAGCATTTTCCACAGATTCTGTCTTGGATTGCGTAAAATAGCTTTTGGAGAATAGATTCTGGAGAATAGCTTCTGAAAAAGCTGGAAAGAATAGCTTTTTGGAAAACCATGGTTTCCACCCCCAAACCATGGTTTTGAGAGTTAAAAGCTATTCTGGAGAAAAAAGTATCTTTCTCTACCACTTCTGAAACCATGGTTTTGGACCCAGAAGCTATTCTGCATTTTTGAAACATGTTTGTCAACAGCTTTTTCAAAACCTCGGTTTTCCTTCAAAACCAAGGTTTTGAAGATTTGCCAAACATGCACATAATTGTCTTCTGAATCTTTCCTTCGCTACGCACCCACGTCATAACTAGACAAGGCTCATACCTTTTTTTTTTTAATAAATGGACGCATAACATTTCAACTGGTACTGTTTATCTGCTTGATTAAAAATACATCAACATTGGAAAATTCCAGAAGTAGATTGGCTCTTGCACCAATCTCTATATAATACCAATCAGAGCCTACTCCTGCTCAAAGAATCATACTCATCAGCTCCCCTTCCCTATCTTCTAATTTAACGCAAACATGGCAACCATAAAAAGTTCATGGAATTCCTTTCTCAACAGCCACCGCATACTGCTTGCCTTTTTGAGAGACAGCTTGAATTTGAATTTGTTCGCGACTTCGCGTTAACCTGGGAGATCGTGAGCACAAAGAGGAACCCTTCATTTCTCTCAATGTAAGTTATACCACAAATCCAAAACATAGAAAGGCTTTCCTGCCTCATATCCGCTGAATTTCGTTTCAACTAATCTACCCTTCTGTTGTTGCAGCCATTCGGTTAAGTTCCAGCATTTGAAGATGGAGATCTGCAGCTATTCGGTATGACTATATCTCCAACAAGCACTCACTAAGAAATAACTAACACAGCGTCTGTAGAATTAAATTATTGAACAAAACCATTTCAATTTGCAGAATCAAGAGCAATCACGCAATATATTGCCCACAAGTATGCTGAGAAAGGGACCCAGCTGATAAGCAGAGAGTCCAAGAAGATGGCGATTACGGGGGTGTGGCTGGAAGTGGAGTCTCGACACTATGATCCACCGGCTTCTAAACTTGTTTGGGAGCTGGGAATAAAACCTATGTTTGGGATGTCTGCAGATACATCAGTGGTTGAAGAGAATGAAGCCAAGCTTAGTACTGTGCTTGATATATACAAGAAGAGATTATCCGAGTTCAAATACTTGGCAGGAGACTGCTTTACCTTGGTGGATCTGCATCATCTCCCCACCATTCAATACTTATGAACTCACAGATCAGGAAGCTGTTTGAATCACGAGACCCCACCTTAATGCATGGGTAGCTGATATCACTGCAAGGCCAGCTTGGTCAAAGGTCCCTGCTATGCTAAGCAATAATTAGGAAAGAGTACGAAGCCGTTTCAGTATGGGTATACTAAGTTTAAAGATGAACAGAATAAAGCCACTTTGTTATTTGCATAGTCTATTGGAGATCTTCGTTTCAAATCCTTGTTCCGCTTGATGTTACTCAAATAAGTTATAAAATTATTTTACTCTGTTCCTTGAAATCATGTTCCTATTTGCACTGCAATTATTGTCATTCAGTAGAAGATAATAACTTCCAAAACTAACCATCAAGAATCAAGAAATTCTGGCGTGCTCATGTCCTCATTCAAATGCTTCGAGAATACAGCACTAAAAATTAGCGTGCTTTTGTGGCTCAATCTGCACAGAACTACACCCCAGATCCTTCGTTAAATGTCTATCTTTCATCATTCCCCTTACTTTTTCCACATCCCACCATCTTCCCATCTCCGCATACAGATTTGACAGATGAATATAATAAGCAGAATTATATGGCTCCAAATCTACTAGTTTTCGGGCCGCAAACTCGCTGAGCTCCAATTCCCCCTGAGATTTGGAGCTGGCGAATAAGGTTCCCCACATAGCCTTAGTAGGCTCAAAAGGCACATGTCTTGCAAATTCAAAAGCCTCTTTTACACGCCCCGAACGAGCTAAGAGGTCGACCATACATGCATAGTGTTTGACATTAGGCGAAAATCCATACTTCCCATTAATCAAATAACTGAAAATCTGTTGTCCCATGTCTACCATACCGGAGTGGCTACAAGCAGAGATGACTGCAACCAAAGTCACTTCATCCGCTCTTACTCCTTCCTCCTCCATTCTGTAAAACCACCAGATTGCTTCTTCGCCACTTTTAGCTGAAGCTAGCCCTTTAATAAGTGCATTCCAAGTATATACATTCTTTTCCTTCATCATTCTGAAAACACCCAGCCCTTCTTCAACTCTCCCACATTTCGCATACATCTCAATCAACGCAGTCCCCAATACAACATCGAGTTCCCACTCATTTTTCTTTAGGACATTATGTATCCATATACCCATTTCAATTGCACCAAATTTTGCACAAGCAGCTAAGGCATTTACCATCGTCACCCTGTTAGGCACTACACCCGCATATTGCATCTGTTCGAAGACAATCAAAGCATCATCGTACTTCCCAGCATTTCGATAACCCATAATTAACACTGTCCATGACACAACATCCCTTTGAAGCATTTCATCAAACAGTTGTCGGCACAAGTCCATGCGACCACAGGATGCATAAACATCGAGAAGTGAGTTTTGGACATAAATATCATTAAGATGACCCAGTTTGAAGACGTGAGTATAAATGTATTGAACTTGCTTAAACTCACGGAAGTCAGATAAAGATTTGAAAAGGGAAGGAAAGGTGTAGTTATTCGGGTGGTGAATAGAATTCTTATGCATATGACAGTATATGGCAAGAGGGGTACGAGGAATGTGAGATTGAGCGAAGGCCCTAATGAGAGAATTGTAAACAAAAACATTTGCTCTTGGAAGAAGGGTGAGGAGTAGAAAAGCGGAGTTGAGAAGACCTATAGATTGGCATGCAGCGATGAAGTGGGAAGCAATGGTGCTGTCTGAATGGAGATTGTGGATGATCAGTTGGGCTTGAATCTGGTGGAGTTTAGTTCGAGAAGCACAAGTGTTTAGCAGAGCAACAATTCTATTTGTGAAAGTACTTACCTCGGAAACCTGTCTCATCGTCATTCGCAAGTCGCAACAATCTCCGAACGCCCGAAGGTCACTCTAATCAAAATATCAAATGACTTTGACGTGAAAGAGAACTTGATCGGTTAAAACGTATTTTAAAAAAAAAAACTTTCATCTATTCGTAATACATTTAAAAAAGTCATATTATATTTAAATAAACGTTAAAAAAATTATTTCGTAAAAAAAATTTACTTAAATAAATATTAAAAAACTAATTTTTGATAAAAAAATTACGCACGTAAATCTTATTAACTAATACGATAAAATTAATTTTAAAATAATGACAAATATATCTAGAATTTTTTTATTTTCAAAAAAAAAAAGTATAGAGCAAAGTACAATATGTAGTATGTTTTTAAGATTTAAAATTAAATAATATATTTTCATTTTAGAAAAAAAGACATTAACCGAGAAAAGAGACAGAAAATGGTTTTAAAAAACAAATTAAAAAAGGCGCCTGGCTGGAATGCGGTGAATTGATGAAACCTACCTCACAGAGCCTCCCTTCTCATTCTCTGCTTCGCTTCACCGCCACACGCCGCTCCTCCACTCTCCTCCGTTGCAAGATCGCTTTCAGGAGAGCTTCTGGTTTGTGCCCTTTCTCCTTTCCTCTCTATTTACTTCGGAGCAATCAGCAACCCTCCACCGCTTCTTTGGATTTCACTTATTCTCTTCCTCAGTCTTGCTCGACTCTAGCTCTAACATTCTTATTTTTTCCGCTTTAATTTGATTTTTATATCTGTTTTTGTGATTCTCTGTAGGATTCTTTTAATTTGTCGCGATAATTTGTGGTTTAAATGCCCATTTATTGCCCTTCAACGGTAAACGGTAAATGTGCTTCACTGTTGAGATTAAAATGATAGAATGTATTTTAAAAAATAATTTTTATTAAAAATATATTTTAGCAGAATATATTTATATTTGTATAAATATTAGATTCAGAATACATCTTAAAAAAACATATTTTTTCAAAAAGAAGTTTTTTGTTCATAACAAAAGAAGTTGTTATCAAATGCAAAAATTTACAAACTAATTAACTTTTTGCTGTAAAATGCATTTTGGAGCTTCTAAGAATTCTGAAACAAGCACAATTCTTCCTTATGCGTAAGAGGAGCGACGGAGTGCCAAACCTTTTAACCTCCTCCCAACCGGACGATTATTTTGAATAAAAGGAATAGAAACGAGGGAAAATTCAATTAAATTAAATACTTTAAAATCTCAAATACTCCAACGTAATTTATACTAAAAGAATACATCTTAAAAAAACATATTTTTTCAAAAAGAAGTTTTTTGTTCATAACAAAAGAAGTTGTTATCAAATGCAAAAATTTACAAACTAATTAACCTTTTGCTGTAAAATGCATTTTGGAGCTTCTAAGAATTCTGAAACAAGCACAATTCTTCCTTATGCGTACCGGACGATTATTTTGAATAAAAGGAATAGAAACGAGGGAAAATTCAATTAAATTAAATACTTTAAAATCTCAAATACTCCAACGTAATTTATACTAAAAGATGCGCATCCGGGGAATCGAACCCCGGTCAGTACCGTGGGAGGGTACTATGATACCACTACACCAGATGCGCTTGTTTAAAGGGATCACATATATGTTTAAAATGTCTATCAACAAGGTCGGGACCTGTGTACTATTCCTTCACAGAAGGGCGTTGGCAAAACACAAACCGCAGCTCGAGGACTCATTGACGGGGAGCTATGAGAATTGTTGGACTCACCGGTGGAATATCTTCGGGGAAGAGCACGGTTTCTAATCTATTCAAATCTCACGGCATTCCGGTTGTAGATGCCGACGTCGTTGCCCGTGTATGTTTTTAGTTCTTCGTTCATTACCCTTTAAATTTCAGGCCTGAAAACTAAGCTATTATTGCTCTCTGCGTTGAAAGGTGGTCAAGTTTCTGACTTCTCTTCTTTGGACTGAATGAATGATCCTTAATTTAAGTCAGATGATTGTATAGGGAAAATATTTTACATTGAGAGGGGTTTCTTCGTGGTTACTTACAGGCTGCATTAAATAAGGGGACCGGTGGGTGGAAAAAAGTTGTTGCAGCTTTTGGGCAGGAAATTTTACTCGATGACGGAGAAGTTAATAGGCCAAGACTTGGACAAATTGTTTTTTCCGATCCAGATAAGCGCCAACTTCTTAATCGGTAATGTTGCTTGTTACGTGCGATTTTTGCATTTTGATGTGAAGCTTGTTTTCCTTAATTGATTTTTGCATTTTCATGGCCTATTGGTGGGCTCACATTTCTCTGATTTCAACGTGAGATAGAGTCATTATACTTGAGTGAGAGCTTTCATGTGGAAGGGACGCTAGCATACTTTTGCCTTATTGAGCAGTAGTAGCTAGTAACTTCAATGCAACAAACTGGTGCATATTTGGTTGTGTGAATTATATTTTGTGCTCAGTCATTGATCCTAGTCCAAACTTCAATTTATATTTTGATTGCTAGGTTACACGTCTTCCCTTGATTTTGGGGAGAAACCTTTGGAACTATTTTGTTTCTCAAGGTGTACTGGAATCCGTTTTTTGAGTTTCAATTATGACATTTTTTAGATTGCTGGCTCCTTATATATCCTCCGGAATCTTTTGGGAAATTGTGAAGCTTTGGATGAAGGGTCATAAGATTATTGTTCTTGATGTCCCCCTGTTGTTTGAGGCCAAGATGGACAAGATAACAAAGCCCATTATTGTTGTTTGGGTTGATCCGGAAACACAGATTCAGCGACTCATGGCAAGAGACAGAACAAGTGAGGAGGATGCGAGGAATAGGATAAACGCTCAGATGTCGCTGGATGTAAAAAGGAGCAAAGCAGACATAATAATAGATAACACTGGTTCGCTGGATGACTTGAATGAACAATTTCAGAAGGTCTTATTTGAGGTCTCAAAGCCATTGACATGGACTGAGTTCTGGCTTTCCCGGCAGGGGGCATTGACAGCTCTCGCTTTAGTCACCTCAGGTGTTCTTTTATGCAGAAAGGCATTTAACAGTGATGATTTGTAGCCGCTTGATTTTCTTTGGAGTGTTATTTCATATCTATTTTTTTAATTCTCCAACAAAGGTTAGAGGTCACATTATGATTTTAGCTTTTAAATTTCATCCCTTCTGCGTATTGATTGACTATTGGCTAGTTCTGAAATTAGATAAGGATGACTCAGAAGAGAGGAATCAAGGTCACAAGGCACTTCCCTAAAAAAGCCGAAAAAACCATTAGCCATAGTTCGCGATGGCTGAGTGTCCATTATTATGCTGTACTGGATTGATATGGATGTGATTGTGCTGATACTGAATATTAAGTCTATTTTACGGGTTTGAAGACAGCCTATTACTATCAGTATTACAACTGCTACGCTTTAGACTAAATTCCGTTCTCTCTCTTTCCTTTAAAGCTTGAGATATTCAACTACATAATCTTTTGCATGGACGCCTTATTATATGTTTTTTTTTTAAAAAAAAAAAAAGAGGTCCACCCCTGTCATGGATAAACTAGTTTGCTTCTGGTCTTAGGGCATTCTACCAATTGCAATGCCACGAGAGATTCTTTCTGGAAAAATTAAGATGAGGTTCAGATTTTATGATTAAACAATTCTACGAAATCGCATATTTACTGTCAAGTCCCATTAATAACTTCACGTACTGAGATTGAGTTGTTAGTTACAACCTCATTTTAGTGCATTAATAACTCTACGGGATTTGAAAATAATTATGCTATTTTGTGGGACTGTCTAATCGTAAAATACTTTATACAGGATTTTATCATCCTTTTCTCTATTTTTTAATTATTCATTCGTCACCTTTAAATACACATACCTTATCATTCAACCTCTTCTCTGCTGAACTTTACTTTCGTGGTTCCAATAGGCATCAAACCCACCCCCTCCCAAAAAAAAAAAGAAAAGAAAATCAGAAGGGGGGAAGGAAAAGGTAAATATAATTGGCAAATTTAAACTTGTGCGCTTGAAAATTGTCAAATACTCCGAATTGAGTTCAAGCTTTGTCGGAGTTAAAAGTAAATCTAATATGCAATGCTTGGATATCAGGAAACGTCAGTGATTGATGCATACATATGCTGTTGCATTAAACGCTGCTTATATCTGTGAATTTATTTGTTATCCACCATGAAACGTTCTCAAGAATGAATCGGTCTTACTAAGTTGGATTGGGGTCAATGGCGGCTTGAATCATTCAATGGCTTTCCAATTCACTCGAGAATTTGCTGGCGCTTAGTTGAGCGGAAAACCAATGCCTCCGGTCATGCGTGCAATACTCCAGCACTAGCTATACTTTTGTTTAAAAAAAAAAATCAGACTTTGCACTGCCAGATTTTCAGCCTTTAGCATTTGAAAACAGGTTGAGCTCATTTTGGAAGAAAAATTGCCACTGTCATCAATATCATAATCCATCATTGAATGGGGAAGTTTGCATCGTTGTCCGGGTTGGCTTTCTCCTCTGATTTTCTTGACCCTGTGATGTAAGTGACGCGTTTTGTTTCTGAAAATGGGCATGGGCAGATGCAAGAGCGATTAACAGAACATGATTTTAAAGTAATGAACTTTACAGTTTCATAAGGCTGCTCCTTCATCGCTGCGGGTATTACAAGTTCAGGATTCAGATGCTTTTGTACAATCAAGCCAGACCATCACACCAGGCAAGTACCATGGTGTAGTTAAAAATGGGCACGACACGAAAAGGCTGTGTTATAGTTTATGATTGGCTTTTTTAGTGCATTGAAGCTTTAGTCGATTGATATATACTCATTTTGGCTTAACTTATTATGCCTAACTCTCTTTAAAGTTCATCTGCATAATATTTATAAATATGAAAACTGAACGATGCCAGATTCGGATTCACTTTTAGCAGCAATATACATATCAAAAATTCAAAACCATTGGTCTGGTCCTAGATGTATCAGATACCAGATCCTAGCCTAATTAACAGGCAGTTGTTTTAAAATTTAAGTAGGAGTACATCTTAGCTGATGCTACTTGTAATTTTTTTGTCCAACCCATTCATTTCTAGGTAGACTTGGCCATTACTCTTTGGCTTCATTACTCTCTTCACACAACTCTTAACCCTTGTTACTTGAAGCTTAATATTGACCGTGCGAGTTTATGTTGATTAGACTAGTCTGAATCTATTAGCCTCTAAGAAGCAGATGCTGGGTGATGAGGTGGTAGATGGATTATTGTAGGGCCATGTAGAAGGAGCCAATGCAAGGTGCTAGGAGGCGAAAAATGAGTTTGCACCAAAATTAATGAAGCCATCAAAACGCTCTGATAGTGACAGAAGTAGCTGCAAAAGATGCCATAGAAGTTTATGCCAAGGACCTCTTGAACTCCTCACCTGTTTTTTACATCCTACGAAACTAAAGACGTGAAAATCAAACACTCAACTGAAAGCTTGATATTATTTCCTTGGTGAATATTAGTGTGTTACATAAGTCTCAGGATGTTTTTGGAGATCTAGAAAACTCATGTGGGTGCATGTGTTACGGTAGAAGAAGTTTACCAATCCCACTCCCACCACATATTCTATTAGTGCTCATGTGACGTTGCCGATGCATTATCATACTTTTCTCTGGACCTTTTAACTCGCCGCTCTCTTCTTATCTTTCCTTCACTCTCAAAGCATCTGTTCACTCTCTCTCTCTCTCTCTCTCTCTCTCTCTGTGTGGTACGGAAGAGATGGGGCTCTACTGCATTGGCCTCTCTCTTTAAAATCTTTCGCTGCCAGTGGACAAACGCGAAACTTCTCATCCCTTACATTACGCTTCTTCCAACTAACTCTCCATATGGCAGCCAAGCCAGTTGAAGAAGATCCTCCAGTGGCAGCTTTGAAATACCAGGTATGATCCATACCACTGCCTTCCTCTCTCATGTTCTTCTCTATGGTTAGTCTTCGTTAATTTCTCTGAATCTTGCAGACGTGGGTGTTGAAAGTTTTAATCCACTGTGAAGGCTGCAAGAAGAAGGTCAACAAAGTTCTTCAGGGAATTGATGGTACGTAGTGCGGCAATATTCATGATAATAATCTTACCATGTGTTCATATGATTAGTCGTTCCTTAATTATGACATATATCGTCATTCGTTTGATTGTAGGGGTTTATACTACTGAGGTTGATTCTCAACAACACAAGGTTACGGTGACTGGTAACGTGGACGTCAACACTCTAATCAAGAAGCTTGTAAGATCAGGCAAATTAGCAGAGCTATGGCCTTCAGAGAAGGCCCAGAAGAAAGATAACAGGTCCAAATCCATGGGCAACGACAAGCAAAAGGAAAACCAAAGGAATAGTGAACCACTTGACGATGATGACATTGGACAAAATGGTTTGGCTGCTGATGAAGAAACAGAGTCATACAAAGAAGACAGTGAATGTGAGGATACCGGAGGAGCAGATGCAGGCAGCGCCAGTGGTGGCGGTGGAGGCGCTAAAAAGAAGAAAAAGAAGAACAAGAAAAAGGGGCAAACCAAGGGTGATTCTCCCAACAATAACGGAGATGGTGGAGAAGATATGGTTAATGCTGCAGCCATGCCCCCGCCACCAACCAAATCACACGGAAACATCCCCAACTTGGCTGTTTCTATGGCTGCCATAGATCTTGGTCCTCCGATTCAGCATGCCTACCCATCATACCCACCAGCACCACCACCAGTGTACTATTCTCCGGCAATACCACAAGCATACGGTCTAAGCTATAACACAGCATACCCCAGTTCTAGTACCATGTATTATGCCCCTCCCATGCATGCTCCTGCTACGTACTCTCACCTACCGCCGCCTCCGCCGCCACCTGGTCGGATCAAGCGCTACAGTGATGACGTTGATGAATATGAAGGCGGATGCTCTGTTATGTGAACTTGTGAACTAATAAGTGGCGGATGAGTATTGCGTAGTATTAGTGTTAATACTGAGGGGTACTGTGGGGGTTAATCAAGTTTCGTAATATTTGCTGGAAAAAAAACAAGAAGAAGAAACCTTTATTAGTGTAAAAAGTCGGGAACAAAATAAGCAGGGTTGGTTGATAGATGCAGGGTATGGAGGATCTTTAATGCCTTGTCCTTAAAGGCCAATAAACCTTTTTTTTTTTTGGTTCTTGCTTGAAAAGGGCCAATAGTTCCCTAATGATATGCTATGTGTAGGACCTTAAATCTCCCTTTCCATTTCAGCCTTATCTGTAAAAGTAGATTCTTGTGTACCAAAGTTTATCCCTTTTTCTTTTCCTCTCCCGTGCCACTTTAATTAACACTCCATGGCCAATCAGTGTTAGGTTTTTAACTTAAGAGCTAAGAATGCATGTGGTGACAGTTTGCTGCGCCAATAACCTCCATTATTTTTCCTTCTCAAATTCAAAAACTCCCTGAAGCTCCAATAGATAGCAAATGGCTTTAGCCATAAGAACTTAATGTTCGATGTAATATGAAAAATTATAATTATTAGTAGAAAGCCATGATTTTATCATGTTTTCGTCATCAATTTGATATCAAGAATATTACACACGCACAGACCTTTTTATTAAAAAGCGAACATATGAAAAATTGGCACTTGAAATGAAAAATTGATGCCATATGTACGAGTTACAAGAGTTCCTTTATTCCTTTTCAATTTCTGGTTATCACCATATACAACAAGTTTAACATTTTGATTGACTTTACTATAGAATTCCTATTAACATCGTAAAATTTTTAATTAATTTTTTATTAAATTGTCTTCCCCCTACATCGAATCTAGTTTATTTACATGTCTGGAAATTTTTACTCTCAATTTTTTTTTCTGTTTTGCAGTAATAATTTATCTCCCCTAACCCAAGATGCTTTAAACCTGGGATAATAAAAGACCAAGATACATAGAGATCCAAATTTGTAACTGCTATGCTGAGAAGATCATGTGTCAAGAAGCAACTGGATTCTGGAGTTTCATCCCCAGCGACTACAACAACAATGGGTGGAAGTGGAACGCTTTAAGAATATATGCATGGATCCCTAAACAAGAAGAAAGACAAAGTGAACCGGGACGTTATGCCTAGCTAAGTTCATCTGCTAAAAGTAAAAGGAGCCAAACAGAATCAAACGTAAAATCGAAGAAAGGAACACCAAGTTCAGCGTAGGATTATTCAGTATTTCTTTAAACACTAGTTGAGTTATGAAAGTCGTTATGGTTCGACTATTTGATCTCCGTTCTGGAAATAATTTGAATGAAGCCAGTGAAAAATCAGCTGATAATTTGAAACCTTCGCCAATCAGAGAAACGTGGCAGGGCAAATTGCATCACTTGTCCGCATCCTTTTGGGCGTTAGACTGGATTTAGAAGAGACGGGTCCCGTAGACATGATATCACTATACCCAAGCTGACTTGGGCGGTGGGATAAATGGGCCACGTTATAAGGTCCGTGTTGACCCAAGAGTCCACATTATGAGTTCTGTGTAGTTTTCTTTTACCACTGCAATTAAGTATCTCGATTAGAGATAATTATATTTAAAGTGTTGTCAAACATTAAATATATACTCCTTTTCCAACAAAAATTTAAAAGCTAGTCTTTTTATACTTCCCGTTAGACTCATCCTCATCAGGAAAAGATCTTAGTTAAACAAAGAAAAAAAAAAGTGAGACAGAATCATATTTAATCTAACGTATCCTATACTCAACTTTTTGTGCATATATTTCTTTCATACTATTTTGATAACTGCTTGATTTTCTTCTTTATTTTATTCTCTTTCTTTGGAAGAGGGCCGCGCGGCAAAATGCTTTTGGAAGATTCTTTTTATCGATCTTATCGTTAAATAAGAATAAGCTATTGCGAAATTTTAACGTTGCCCCATTGCCGATAAGTGGTTTGATGTCATTTGGGCAACTTATCTAAAAGATTTTATGCTGATCCTGGATTTATTTCTCAGTTAGCATAATTAACCCACATTACTCTGGCTGTATTTTTAGTTTATATATTATCACCAGGCGGAAGGGAATTTTTCAAAGGGGACTGAAAGAGACAGTAACTCCCTCTTTCTGTTGTTGATTCTGGCAAAGGGACAAAAAGGAATTTGTACCAACACTAACGCAATTTTCTTTAGAATGAACCAGTATTTATTGTGAAACAAAGACATGTGTAAATCGATAATTTAAAAAGAAAGAAACATAAGCCCTATTTACAATAATGTTATAAAAATATGTCTAAATAAATTGAGATATCCATCCAAAAACAAAAAAAAAAGTTCACTCAAACGTTGAAAAAGCGGCTAATAATCATCCCAAGAGTGGGGATGATCTGTAATCCAAATACAAAAGGAATCTCGCCCCACCCACTAAGCGCTGTTCCCCTGGTGGCATCTCATGACATTTCGTTATATATTAGACCCTACGGCTCCACTCTTCACTTCTAATATCCCGGCCTCATAATCGCTGCCTATCGCGATAGCCAGGATGAAACCCCATTCTGCCTCCGGCGAAGCTTCTCGTCCCAACGACTCCCCCAAATCTATTGGCGACAAGCTCCGACAGGTCTACGAGGCCGCCAGGGTGGCTGTCACCGCCGACTCTCCGAAGCAGACAAGGCTTCTTCTTCGTAATCAAAATGAGAGACGGCGATGGAGCCGCCGTGCACGTGCAGACGACCCGATCAGAACCCTGATGTTCTTGGGATCCTGGAATCACACTTGAAGCATCGATCAAAACCAAACCACTTCTTAATGAAACTCTGAACTGAAGTGAAAATTGGATGATGCATCCAAGAAAAACACAATCCAGGCAAATGGTGTAGTATATTGCCAGATAAACGCAGTAGATGATGCAAAGATACTTATCACTTATCAGGCTATAATATTCAAGTCGACTTCTGCATTGTCTATAATTTAATTGATTGTATAGTGTATAGTATAGACTCTACTCAAATAATCAGGATGTTTAATCAAATAAAAAAGGGTTTACCGCCTAATGATGGATTCCAGAGTAGTGAGTTGGAGTTGCAGCTTCTAAATTATCCAGTTATGGGTGCAGTTCTATATTATTTTGCCGTTAATTCTTTTGTGTGTTGCTCTCTTGCCCTTTCTTAAGCTTATTTTAACCTCCTCCCGACATTCTTATTTCTTTGCGCTTGTTTCTGGAGTTTTTTCCCGCTTGCATTTGTCCGGTGAAATCTATAGTTATCCTCTGTATGAAAAAAGAATCTCGAGAGAGTGATTGACGATTACTTGTATTGCAATCTGTAGATCAAAAATTAATAACTGATCATTTGGAACTTTTGAGCAACAAATTCGACTGCGAAACCAATCTATGGAAGCGTATACCTCCGATCACGTGGCCACCGGATGGAAGTCATCGGGTGGGAGATTGCCGTTGAGTTTCGCCTTCTTTCTCAGAAATCGGAGTGATACTGGCGAGTAAACTTCAGCCGAGACATGGATGTTTG